>CM024791.1:49322-91443 GCA_014281875.1 Nibea albiflora | reverse complement strand
AGACCCCCAGTTACAGATACACAGACAGACAGAACAAAGTCAGACACAGACGACCAACCGAGACACAAATAGACAGACGACAGACAGACCCCCCAATAGAGACAGACCCCCAAGCAAACAGAAGATGTCAACAACCGATGTTCAAGGGACATTCAAGGGAGTACTGCTTTTCTTTATTTTGCTTTTTATTGTCATAGTAAAAATACTTATACAGTACTGCAAATGTATACGACTCATTTACAATGACCTGAATTCTGTATGTCTTGCATCTGGGTATAGATACAGAAGATATAAAGAGTGTGAAAAGTGAAAGTAGGATGATGTGATGTAAATTGAATAGAGAGTAACGGTTATGTTTTCTGCACTCTCTTAGAGTTGATTCAGATCCGACTCCGTGGCGGTCTGGTGGCGAGCCAGAAGGGCGAGCAATATGGACGGAACACGGCGCACAGTTGTGACCAGTCGTGGTATCCATTCTGGAGAACGTTAGACATCATCTCACCTCACTCACTGTCTCTGATACACGTAAGAAAAGACAGAACATTACACACATATAGAGAGAAACAGGCAGATAGACACACAGAGACACAGACAGACCCCCAGTTACAGATACAGACAGACAGAACAAAGTCAGACAGACCCACCGAACCAACCGAGACAAAATAGACAGACAGACAGACAGACCCCCAAATAGAGACAGACAGAACCCCAAGCAAACAGACAGATGTCAACAACCTGATGTTCAAGGGACAATTCAAGGGAGACTAGCTACTGTTTCTCTTATTTTTTGCTTTTTATTGTCATAGTAAAAATACTTATACAGTACTGCAAATGTATACAGACTCATTACAATGACCTGAATTCTGTATGTCTTGCATCTGGGTATAGATACAGAAGATATAAAGAGTGAAAAGTGAAAGTAGGATGATGTGATGTAAATTGAATAGAGAGTAACGGTTATGTTTTCTGCACTCTCTTAGGAGTTGATTCAGATCCGACTCCGTGGCGGTCTGGTGGCGAGCCAGAAGGGCGAGCAATATGGACAGAACACGGCGCACAGTGTGACCAGTCGTGGTATCCATTCTGGAGAACGTAGACATCATCTCACCTCACTCACTGTCTCTGATACACGTAAGAAAAGACAGAACATTACACACATATAGAGAGAAACAGGCAGATAGACACACAGAGACACAGCAGACAGACCCCCAGAGTTACAGATACAGACAGACAGAACAAAGTCAGACAGACCGACCAACCGAGACACAAATAGACAGACAGACAGACAGACAGACAGACAGACAGACAGACAGACAGACAGACAGACAGACAGACCCCCAAATAGAGACAGACAGACCCCCAAGCAAACAGACAGACGTCAACAACTGATGTTCAAGGGACAATTCAAGGGGAGTACTGCTTTCTTTATTTTTTTTTGCTTTTTATTGTCATGGTAAAAAATACTTATACAGTACTGCAAATGTATACAGACTCGTTTACAATGACCTGAATTCTGTATGTCTTGCATCTGGGTATAGATACAGAAGATATAAAGAGTGAAAAGTGAAAGTAGGATGATGTGATGTAAATTGAATAGAGAGTAACGGTTATGTTTTCTGCACTCTCTTAGGAGTCGATTCAGATCCGACTCCGTGGAGGTCTGGTGGCGAGCCAGGAGGTCGAGCAATTGGATGGAACACGGCGCACAGTGTGACCAGCCGTGGTATCCATTCTGGAGAACGTAGACATCATCTCACCTCACTCACGGTCTCTGATACACGTAAGAAAAGAACACAGATAACCACCCAGGTAGTAGGTCATATGACAGAACATTACATACATATACCATGGATACCACTTTTCTTTTGGATTTTATTTTTCTACAAAATTTGTATTTTTAAATTTTCATACACTGCCAAAGGATTGTTGTATGAACAATAAATTGTCAACTCATCAACTTCATGCTCCCCCATTTGAATGATTTAGGGGTTCAACTCATCCGACCCTAGTAAGAGTGTAAGTGTCTATAGTGTGTTCTTCCAGTTAGGCTAAAGGGCGCTACAATAACAACAGTATATCATGATAATATTAATAGTATTGTCAGTGAGTGTGTTGCTGGAGCTGCTCTTTAGCTTGTCCAGTGTTGTGTGGAGGGGGTGGGAGGGATTGTCCATGATTGCCAGCAGTTTTGCCAGCATCCTCTCCTCCATCACCTCCTCCATGGAAGGCAAGCTTAGAGCCGACAACAGATTAAGTCTATTCGAGCGAGTTTGTTCAGTCTGTTGGCGTCCTTTGCCTCAGTGCCCGCACCCCAGGACACCGCAGCAAAGAAGATGGTGATTGCTGATAGAACATCTCCTATCTCCTTCGTGTAGTACTGTGATACACATTAACAGTTGTGATGAGTGGCCCTGTGGCACCATCTACAGGACCAAAACAAGCTATTCACCTACTGCGGGGGTAAAGTTTTTTTTTTACCATGACAATTATTCATCGTGAACTCATGTTTTAACATAAATGCACTTATTTATATTTCAAACAGCTCCTCTAATCACTATTTATCTTTTCAACTGCAGCCTATTTCTCTTTGTAACTCTTTCTATCTGTAAACGAACAGTATTTAAAAAGCTACAGTGCAATATAACACCTTATGTACTTAACAAATATCATAAAACATTCCTCATAAACTGACATCACATCAACACAAATTTGCATCCCACCCATACAGAACATCTGCAACATCCTGTTGCAGACACTGAAGTAAAGGAAGTAAAGCCGACTCAGGCCCTTCTTATAAACGGCCTCTGTATTTGTGGACCAGTCCAGTTTGTTGTCAAGTGAAATAATTGAAGTCTTGTTAACGTTAGATGAACAGTGATAGGGTTACAAAAAAGTTAGTCACACAGAGACACAGACAGACACCCAAGCAGACAGAGCCCCAGTTAGAGATACAGACAGACAGAACAAAGTCAGACAGACCGACCAACCGAGACACAAATAGACAGACAGACAGACAGACAGACCCCCAAATAGAGACAGACAGACACCCAATCAAACAGACCCCCAGATAGAGACACAGACAGACAGCCGTAGACAGACAGAACAAAGTCAGACAGACAGACCGAGACACAGACAGACAGACAGACAGACAGACAGAGACATAGAGAAAGACTTCCAGAAGAAGATACAGACAGGCACACAGTCACCAAGACAGACAGACAGCCAGGCAGAAATCCAGACAGACAACAAACAGAGACAAATAACATACAGACACAGGTAGACAGACAGACAGACTCTGAAATAGAGAGATATCCATACAGAAAGACACCCAGACAGACAGGAGACAGACAGCCAGGCAGACAGAGATACAGAAAGACACCTGGAAAAGACAGGCAGACTGAAAATGCCTTGTTGATGCCAGAGGTCAGAGGAGAGTGGCAAATGGAAATAAAAGATTGGAAACAAAATTGGAAATAAAAGAAGTTGCTGCTGTGGTCACTTAACCACCATGAATTCCTTACAATGATTGGAGCTTTACTGATTTTCTTCTTTTTGTCGTTGTTGTCCTTGTTTGTGTTTCTTCAGGCCTTACCATTTCACTTGAGCATGATTACCAGCAACAACCTGATGTTCAAGGGACAATTCAAGGGAGTACTGCTTTTCTTTATTTTTTGCTTTTTATTGTCATGGTAAAAATACTTATACAGTACTGCAAATGTATACAGACTCATTTACAATGACCCGAATTCTGTATGTCTTGCATCTTGAATAGAGAGTAATGGTTATGTTTTCTGCGCTCTCTTAGGAGTTGATTCAGATCCGACTCTGTGGCGGTCTGGTGACGAGCCAGAAGGGTGAGCAATATGGACGGAACACGGCGCACAGTGTGACCAGTCGTGGTATCCATTCTGGAGAATGTAGACATCATCTCACCTCACTCACTGTCTCTGATACACGTAAGAAAAGACAGAACATTACACACATATAGAGAGAAACACGCAGATAGACACACAGAGACACAGACAGACCCCCAGTTACAGATACAGACAGACAGAACAAAGTCAGACAGACCGACCAACCGAGACACAAATAGACAGACAGACAGAAAGACAGACAGACAGACAGACCCCCAAATAGAGACAGACAGACCGACCCCAAGCAAACAGACAGATGTCAACAACCTGATGTTCAAGGGACAATTCAGGGAGTACTGTTTTCTTCTTTTTTGCTTTATATGTCATGGTAAAAAATACTTATACAGTACTGCAAATGTATACAGACTCATTTACAATGACCTGAATTCTGTAGTCTTGCATCTCGGTATAGATACAGAAGATATAAAGAGTGAAAAGTGAAAGTAGGATGATGTGATGTAAATTGAATAGAGAGTAACGGTTATGTTTTCTGCACTCTCTTAGGAGTTGATTCAGATCCGACTCCGTGGCGGTCTGGTGGCGAGCCAGAAGGGCGAGCAATATGGACGGAAACACGGCGCACAGTGTGACCAGTCGTGGTATCCATTCTGGAGAACGTAGACATCATCTCACCTCCTCACTGTCTCTGATACACGTAAGAACAAGACAGAACATTACACACATATAGAGAGAAACACGCAGATAGACACACAGAGACACAGACAGACCCCCAGTTACAGATACAGACAGACAGAACAAAGTCAGACAGACCGACCAACCGAGACACAAATAGACAGACAGACAGAACAGACCCCCAAATAGAGACAGACAGACCCCCCAAGCAAACAGACAGATGTCAACAACCTGATGTTCAAGGGACAATTCAAGGGAGTACTGCTTTTCTTTATTTTTTGCTTTTTATTGTCATAGGTAAAAATACTTATACAGTACTGCAAATGTATACAGACTCATTTACAATGACCTGAATTCTGTATGTCTTGCATCTGGGTATAGATACAGAAGATATAAAGAGTGAAAAGTGAAGTAGGATGATGTGATGTAAATTGAATAGAGAGTAACGGTTATGTTTTCTGCACTCTCTTAGGAGTTGATTCAGATCCGACTCCGTGGCGGTCTGGTGGCGAGCCAGAAGGGCGAGCAATATGGACCGGAACACGGCGCACAGTGTGACCAGTCGTGGTATCCATTCTGGAGAACGTAGACATCATCTCACCTCACTCACTGTCTCTGATACACGTAAGAAAAGACAGAACATTACACACATATAGAGAGAAACATGCAGATAGACACACAGAGACACAGACAGACCCCCAGTTACAGATACAGACAGACAGAACAAAGTCAGACAGACCGACCAACCGAGACACAAATAGACAGACAGACAGACAGACCCCCAAATAGAGACAGACAGACCCCAAGCAAACAGACAGATGTCAACAACCTGATGTTCAAGGGACAATTCAAGGGAGTACTGCTTTTCTTTATTTTTTGCTTTTTATTGTCATAGTAAAAATACTTATACAGTACTGCAAATGTATACAGACTCATTTACAATGACCTGAATTCTGTATGTCTTGCATCTGGGTATAGATACAGAAGATATAAAGAGTGAAAAGTGAAAGTAGGATGATGTGATGTAAATTGAATAGAGAGTAACGGTTATGTTTTCTGCACTCTCTTAGGAGTTGATTCAGATCCGACTCCGTGGCGGTCTGGTGGCGAGCCAGAAGGGCGAGCAATATGGACAGAACACGGCGCACAGTGTGACCAGTCGTGGTATCCATTCTGGAGAACGTAGACATCATCTCACCTCACTCACGGTCTCTGATACACGTAAGAAAAGAACACAGATAACCACCCAGGTAGTAGGTCATATGACAGAACATTACATACATATACCATGGATACCACTTTTCTTTTGGATTTATTTTTTCTACAAAATTTGTATTTTTTAAATTTTCTTTACACTGCCAAAGGATTGTTGTATGAAACAATAAATTGTCAACTCATCAACTTCATGCTCCCCCATTTGAATGATTTAGGGGTTCAACTCATCCGACCCTAGTAAGAGTGTAAGTGTCTATAGTGTGTTCTTCCAGTTAGGCTAAAGGGCGCTACAATAACAACAGTATATCATGATAATATTAATAGTATTGTCAGTGAGTGTGTTGCTGGAGCTGCTCTTTAGCTTGTCCAGTGTTGTGTGGAGGGGGTGGGAGGGATTGTCCATGATTGCCAGCAGTTTTGCCAGCATCCTCTCCTCCATCACCTCCTCCAGGGAAGGCAAGCTTAGAGCCGACAACAGATTAAGTCTATTCGACGAGTTTGTTCAGTCTGTTGGCGTCCTTTGCCTCAGTGCCCGCACCCCAGGACACCGCAGCAAAGAAGATGGTGATTGCTGATAGAACATCTCCTATCTCCTTCGTGTAGTACTGTGAGACACATTAACAGTTGTGATGAGTGGCCCTGTGGCACCATCTACAGGACAAAACAAGCTATTTCACCTACTGCGGGGGTAAAGTTTTTTTACCATGACAATTATTCATCGTGAACTCATGTTTTAACATAAATGCACTTATTTATATTTCAAACAGCTCCTCTAATCACTATTTATCTTTTCAACTGCAGCCTATTTCTCTTTGTAACTCTTTCTATCTGTAAACGAACAGTATTTAAAAGCTACAGTGCAATATACACCTTATGTACTTAACAAATATCATAAAACATTCCTCATAAACTGACATCACATCAACACAAATTTGCATCCCACCCATACAGAACATCTGCAACATCCTGTCGCAGACACTGAAGTAAAGGAAGTAAAGCCGACTCAGGGCCCTTCTTATAAACGGCCTCTGTATTTGTGGACCAGTCCAGTTTGTTGTCAAGTGAAATAATTGAAGTCTTGTTAACGTTAGATGAACAGTGATAGGGTTACAAAAAAGTTAGTCACACAGAGACACAGACAGACACCCAAGCAGACAGAGCCCCAGTTACAGATACAGACAGACAGAACAAAGTCAGACAGACCGACCCCCAAGCAAACAGACAGATGTCAACAACCTGATGTTCAAGGGACAATTCAAGGGAGTACTGCTTTTCTTTATTTTTGCTTTTATTGTCATGGTAAAAATACTTATACAGTACTGCAAATGTATACAGACTCATTTACAATGACCTGAATTCTGTATGTCTTGCATCTGGGTATAGATACAGAAGATATAAAGAGTGAAAAGTGAAAGTAGGATGATGTGATGTAAATTGAATAGAGAGTAACGGTTATGTTTTCTGCACTCTCTTAGGAGTTGATTCAGATCCGACTCCGTGGCGGTCTGGTGGCGAGCCAGAAGGGCGAGCAATATGGACGGAACACGGCGCACAGTGTGACCAGTCGTGGTATCCATTCTGGAGAACGTAGACATCATCTCACCTCACTCACTGTCTCTGATACACGTAAGAAAAGACAGAACATTACACACATATAGAGAGAAACACGCAGATAGACACACAGAGACACAGACAGACCCCCAGTTACAGATACAGACAGACAGAACAAAGTCAGACAGACCGACCAACCGAGACACAAATAGACAGACAGACAGACAGACCCCCAAATAGAGACAGACAGACCCCCAAGCAAACAGACAGATGTCAACAACCTGATGTTCAAGGGACAATTCAAGGGAGTACTGCTTTTCTTTATTTTTTGCTTTTTATTGTCATAGTAAAAATACTTATACAGTACTGCAAATGTATACAGACTCATTTACAATGACCTGAATTCTGTATGTCTTGCATCTGGGTATAGATACAGAAGATATAAAGAGTGAAAAGTGAAAGTAGGATGATGTGATGTAAATTGAATAGAGAGTAACGGTTATGTTTTCTGCACTCTCTTAGGAGTTGATTCAGATCCGACTCCGTGGCGGTCTGGTGGCGAGCCAGAAGGGCGAGCAATATGGACGGAACACGGCGCACAGTGTGACCAGTCGTGGTATCCATTCTGGAGAACGTAGACATCATCTCACCTCACTCACTGTCTCTGATACACGTAAGAAAAGACAGAACATTACACACATATAGAGAGAAACAGGCAGATAGACACACAGAGACACAGACAGACCCCCAGTTACAGATACAGACAGACAGAACAAAGTCAGACAGACCGACCAACCGAGACACAAATAGACAGACAGACAGACAGACCCCCAAATAGAGACAGACAGACCCCCAAGCAAACAGACAGATGTCAACAACCTGATGTTCAAGGGACAATTCAAGGGAGTACTGCTTTTCTTTATTTTTTGCTTTTTATTGTCATAGTAAAAATACTTATACAGTACTGCAAATGTATACAGACTCATTTACAATGACCTGAATTCTGTATGTCTTGCATCTGGGTATAGATACAGAAGATATAAAGAGTGAAAAGTGAAAGTAGGATGATGTGATGTAAATTGAATAGAGAGTAACGGTTATGTTTTCTGCACTCTCTTAGGAGTTGATTCAGATCCGACTCCGTGGCGGTCTGGTGGCGAGCCAGAAGGGCGAGCAATATGGACAGAACACGGCGCACAGTGTGACCAGTCGTGGTATCCATTCTGGAGAACGTAGACATCATCTCACCTCACTCACTGTCTCTGATACACGTAAGAAAAGACAGAACATTACACACATATAGAGAGAAACAGGCAGATAGACACACAGAGACACAGACAGACCCCCAGTTACAGATACAGACAGACAGAACAAAGTCAGACAGACCGACCAACCGAGACACAAATAGACAGACAGACAGACAGACAGACAGACAGACAGACAGACAGACAGACCCCCAAATAGAGACAGACAGACCCCCAAGCAAACAGACAGACGTCAACAACCTGATGTTCAAGGGACAATTCAAGGGAGTACTGCTTTTCTTTATTTTTTGCTTTTTATTGTCATGGTAAAAATACTTATACAGTACTGCAAATGTATACAGACTCGTTTACAATGACCTGAATTCTGTATGTCTTGCATCTGGGTATAGATACAGAAGATATAAAGAGTGAAAAGTGAAAGTAGGATGATGTGATGTAAATTGAATAGAGAGTAACGGTTATGTTTTCTGCACTCTCTTAGGAGTCGATTCAGATCCGACTCCGTGGAGGTCTGGTGGCGAGCCAGGAGGTCGAGCAATTTGGATGGAACACGGCGCACAGTGTGACCAGCCGTGGTATCCATTCTGGAGAACGTAGACATCATCTCACCTCACTCACGGTCTCTGATACACGTAAGAAAAGAACACAGATAACCACCCAGGTAGTAGGTCATATGACAGAACATTACATACATATACCATGGATACCACTTTTCTTTTGGATTTTATTTTTTCTACAAAATTTGTATTTTTTAAATTTTCATTACACTGCCAAAGGATTGTTGTATGAAACAATAAATTGTCAACTCATCAACTTCATGCTCCCCCATTTGAATGATTTAGGGGTTCAACTCATCCGACCCTAGTAAGAGTGTAAGTGTCTATAGTGTGTTCTTCCAGTTAGGCTAAAGGGCGCTACAATAACAACAGTATATCATGATAATATTAATAGTATTGTCAGTGAGTGTGTTGCTGGAGCTGCTCTTTAGCTTGTCCAGTGTTGTGTGGAGGGGGTGGGAGGGATTGTCCATGATTGCCAGCAGTTTTGCCAGCATCCTCTCCTCCATCACCTCCTCCAGGGAAGGCAAGCTTAGAGCCGACAACAGATTAAGTCTATTCGACGAGTTTGTTCAGTCTGTTGGCGTCCTTTGCCTCAGTGCCCGCACCCCAGGACACCGCAGCAAAGAAGATGGTGATTGCTGATAGAACATCTCCTATCTCCTTCGTGTAGTACTGTGAGACACATTAACAGTTGTGATGAGTGGCCCTGTGGCACCATCTACAGGACAAAACAAGCTATTTCACCTACTGCGGGGGTAAAGTTTTTTTTACCATGACAATTATTCATCGTGAACTCATGTTTTAACATAAATGCACTTATTTATATTTCAAACAGCTCCTCTAATCACTATTTATCTTTTCAACTGCAGCCTATTTCTCTTTGTAACTCTTTCTATCTGTAAACGAACAGTATTTAAAAAGCTACAGTGCAATATAACACCTTATGTACTTAACAAATATCATAAAACATTCCTCATAAACTGACATCACATCAACACAAATTTGCATCCCACCCATACAGAACATCTGCAACATCCTGTTGCAGACACTGAAGTAAAGGAAGTAAAGCCGACTCAGGCCCTTCTTATAAACGGCCTCTGTATTTGTGGACCAGTCCAGTTTGTTGTCAAGTGAAATAATTGAAGTCTTGTTAACGTTAGATGAACAGTGATAGGGTTACAAAAAAGTTAGTCACACAGAGACACAGACAGACACCCAAGCAGACAGAGCCCCAGTTACAGATACAGACAGACAGAACAAAGTCAGACAGACCGACCCCCAAGCAAACAGACAGATGTCAACAACCTGATGTTCAAGGGACAATTCAAGGGAGTACTGCTTTTCTTTATTTTTTGCTTTTTATTGTCATGGTAAAAATACTTATACAGTACTGCAAATGTATACAGACTCATTTACAATGACCTGAATTCTGTATGTCTTGCATCTGGGTATAGATACAGAAGATATAAAGAGTGAAAAGTGAAAGTAGGATGATGTGATGTAAATTGAATAGAGAGTAACGGTTATGTTTTCTGCACTCTCTTAGGAGTTGATTCAGATCCGACTCCGTGGCGGTCTGGTGGCGAGCCAGAAGGGCGAGCAATATGGACGGAACACGGCGCACAGTGTGACCAGTCGTGGTATCCATTCTGGAGAACGTAGACATCATCTCACCTCACTCACTGTCTCTGATACACGTAAGAAAAGACAGAACATTACACACATATAGAGAGAAACACGCAGATAGACACACAGAGACACAGACAGACCCCCAGTTACAGATACAGACAGACAGAACAAAGTCAGACAGACCGACCAACCGAGACACAAATAGACAGACAGACAGACAGACCCCCAAATAGAGACAGACCCCCAAGCAAACAGACAGATGTCAACAACCCGATGTTCAAGGGACAATTCAAGGGAGTACTGCTTTTCTTTATTTTTTGCTTTTTATTGTCATAGTAAAAATACTTATACAGTACTGCAAATGTATACAGACTCATTTACAATGACCTGAATTCTGTATGTCTTGCATCTGGGTATAGATACAGAAGATATAAAGAGTGAAAAGTGAAAGTAGGATGATGTGATGTAAATTGAATAGAGAGTAACGGTTATGTTTTCTGCACTCTCTTAGGAGTTGATTCAGATCCGACTCCGTGGCGGTCTGGTGGCGAGCCAGAAGGGCGAGCAATATGGACGGAACACGGCGCACAGTGTGACCAGTCGTGGTATCCATTCTGGAGAACGTAGACATCATCTCACCTCACTCACTGTCTCTGATACACGTAAGAAAAGACAGAACATTACACACATATAGAGAGAAACAGGCAGATAGACACACAGAGACACAGACAGACCCCCAGTTACAGATACAGACAGACAGAACAAAGTCAGACAGACCGACCAACCGAGACACAAATAGACAGACAGACAGACAGACCCCCAAATAGAGACAGACAGACCCCCAAGCAAACAGACAGATGTCAACAACCTGATGTTCAAGGGACAATTCAAGGGAGTACTGCTTTTCTTTATTTTTTGCTTTTTATTGTCATAGTAAAAATACTTATACAGTACTGCAAATGTATACAGACTCATTTACAATGACCTGAATTCTGTATGTCTTGCATCTGGGTATAGATACAGAAGATATAAAGAGTGAAAAGTGAAAGTAGGATGATGTGATGTAAATTGAATAGAGAGTAACGGTTATGTTTTCTGCACTCTCTTAGGAGTTGATTCAGATCCGACTCCGTGGCGGTCTGGTGGCGAGCCAGAAGGGCGAGCAATATGGACAGAACACGGCGCACAGTGTGACCAGTCGTGGTATCCATTCTGGAGAACGTAGACATCATCTCACCTCACTCACTGTCTCTGATACACGTAAGAAAAGACAGAACATTACACACATATAGAGAGAAACAGGCAGATAGACACACAGAGACACAGACAGACCCCCAGTTACAGATACAGACAGACAGAACAAAGTCAGACAGACCGACCAACCGAGACACAAATAGACAGACAGACAGACAGACAGACAGACAGACAGACAGACAGACAGACAGACAGACAGACAGACAGACAGACAGACAGACAGACAGACAGACAGACCCCCAAATAGAGACAGACAGACCCCCAAGCAAACAGACAGACGTCAACAACCTGATGTTCAAGGGACAATTCAAGGGAGTACTGCTTTTCTTTATTTTTTGCTTTTTATTGTCATGGTAAAAATACTTATACAGTACTGCAAATGTATACAGACTCGTTTACAATGACCTGAATTCTGTATGTCTTGCATCTGGGTATAGATACAGAAGATATAAAGAGTGAAAAGTGAAAGTAGGATGATGTGATGTAAATTGAATAGAGAGTAACGGTTATGTTTTCTGCACTCTCTTAGGAGTCGATTCAGATCCGACTCCGTGGAGGTCTGGTGGCGAGCCAGGAGGTCGAGCAATTTGGATGGAACACGGCGCACAGTGTGACCAGCCGTGGTATCCATTCTGGAGAACGTAGACATCATCTCACCTCACTCACGGTCTCTGATACACGTAAGAAAAGAACACAGATAACCACCCAGGTAGTAGGTCATATGACAGAACATTACATACATATACCATGGATACCACTTTTCTTTTGGATTTTATTTTTTCTACAAAATTTGTATTTTTTAAATTTTCATTACACTGCCAAAGGATTGTTGTATGAAACAATAAATTGTCAACTCATCAACTTCATGCTCCCCCATTTGAATGATTTAGGGGTTCAACTCATCCGACCCTAGTAAGAGTGTAAGTGTCTATAGTGTGTTCTTCCAGTTAGGCTAAAGGGCGCTACAATAACAACAGTATATCATGATAATATTAATAGTATTGTCAGTGAGTGTGTTGCTGGAGCTGCTCTTTAGCTTGTCCAGTGTTGTGTGGAGGGGGTGGGAGGGATTGTCCATGATTGCCAGCAGTTTTGCCAGCATCCTCTCCTCCATCACCTCCTCCATGGAAGGCAAGCTTAGAGCCGACAACAGATTAAGTCTATTCGACGAGTTTGTTCAGTCTGTTGGCGTCCTTTGCCTCAGTGCCCGCACCCCAGGACACCGCAGCAAAGAAGATGGTGATTGCTGATAGAACATCTCCTATCTCCTTCGTGTAGTACTGTGAGACACATTAACAGTTGTGATGAGTGGCCCTGTGGCACCATCTACAGGACAAAACAAGCTATTTCACCTACTGCGGGGGTAAAGTTTTTTTACCATGACAATTATTCATCGTGAACTCATGTTTTAACATAAATGCACTTATTTATATTTCAAACAGCTCCTCTAATCACTATTTATCTTTTCAACTGCAGCCTATTTCTCTTTGTAACTCTTTCTATCTGTAAACGAACAGTATTTAAAAAGCTACAGTGCAATATAACACCTTATGTACTTAACAAATATCATAAAACATTCCTCATAAACTGACATCACATCAACACAAATTTGCATCCCACCCATACAGAACATCTGCAACATCCTGTTGCAGACACTGAAGTAAAGGAAGTAAAGCCGACTCAGGCCCTTCTTATAAACGGCCTCTGTATTTGTGGACCAGTCCAGTTTGTTGTCAAGTGAAATAATTGAAGTCTTGTTAACGTTAGATGAACAGTGATAGGGTTACAAAAAAGTTAGTCACACAGAGACACAGACAGACACCCAAGCAGACAGAGCCCCAGTTAGAGATACAGACAGACAGAACAAAGTCAGACAGACCGACCAACCGAGACACAAATAGACAGACAGACAGACAGACAGACCCCCAAATAGAGACAGACAGACACCCAATCAAACAGACCCCCAGATAGAGACACAGACAGACAGCCGTAGACAGACAGAACAAAGTCAGACAGACAGACCGAGACACAGACAGACAGACAGACAGACAGACAGAGACATAGAGAAAGACTTCCAGAAGAAGATACAGACAGGCACACAGTCACCAAGACAGACAGACAGCCAGGCAGAAATCCAGACAGACAAACAAACAGAGACAAATAAACATACAGACACAGGTAGACAGACAGACAGACTCTGAAATAGAGAGATATCCATACAGAAAGACACCCAGACAGACAGAGACAGACAGCCAGGCAGACAGAGATACAGAAAGACACCTGGAAAAGACAGGCAGACTGAAAATGCCTTGTTGATGCCAGAGGTCAGAGGAGAGTGGCAAATGGAAATAAAAGATTGGAAACAAAATTGGAAATAAAAGAAGTTGCTGCTGTGGTCACTTAACCACCATGAATTCCTTACAATGATTGGAGCTTTACTGATTTTCTTCTTTTTGTCGTTGTTGTCCTTGTTTGTGTTTCTTCAGGCCTTACCATTTCACTTGAGCATGATTACCAGCAACAACCTGATGTTCAAGGGACAATTCAAGGGAGTACTGCTTTTCTTTATTTTTTGCTTTTTATTGTCATGGTAAAAATACTTATACAGTACTGCAAATGTATACAGACTCATTTACAATGACCCGAATTCTGTATGTCTTGCATCTTGAATAGAGAGTAATGGTTATGTTTTCTGCGCTCTCTTAGGAGTTGATTCAGATCCGACTCTGTGGCGGTCTGGTGACGAGCCAGAAGGGTGAGCAATATGGACGGAACACGGCGCACAGTGTGACCAGTCGTGGTATCCATTCTGGAGAATGTAGACATCATCTCACCTCACTCACTGTCTCTGATACACGTAAGAAAAGACAGAACATTACACACATATAGAGAGAAACACGCAGATAGACACACAGAGACACAGACAGACCCCCAGTTACAGATACAGACAGACAGAACAAAGTCAGACAGACCGACCAACCGAGACACAAATAGACAGACAGACAGAAAGACAGACAGACAGACAGACCCCCAAATAGAGACAGACAGACCGACCCCCAAGCAAACAGACAGATGTCAACAACCTGATGTTCAAGGGACAATTCAAGGGAGTACTGCTTTTCTTTATTTTTTGCTTTTTATTGTCATGGTAAAAATACTTATACAGTACTGCAAATGTATACAGACTCATTTACAATGACCTGAATTCTGTATGTCTTGCATCTGGGTATAGATACAGAAGATATAAAGAGTGAAAAGTGAAAGTAGGATGATGTGATGTAAATTGAATAGAGAGTAACGGTTATGTTTTCTGCACTCTCTTAGGAGTTGATTCAGATCCGACTCCGTGGCGGTCTGGTGGCGAGCCAGAAGGGCGAGCAATATGGACGGAACACGGCGCACAGTGTGACCAGTCGTGGTATCCATTCTGGAGAACGTAGACATCATCTCACCTCACTCACTGTCTCTGATACACGTAAGAAAAGACAGAACATTACACACATATAGAGAGAAACAGGCAGATAGACACACAGAGACACAGACAGACCCCCAGTTACAGATACAGACAGACAGAACAAAGTCAGACAGACCGACCAACCGAGACACAAATAGACAGACAGACAGACAGACAGACAGACAGACAGACAGACAGACAGACAGACAGACAGACAGACAGACAGACAGACCCCCAAATAGAGACAGACAGACCCCCAAGCAAACAGACAGACGTCAACAACCTGATGTTCAAGGGACAATTCAAGGGAGTACTGCTTTTCTTTATTTTTTGCTTTTTATTGTCATGGTAAAAATACTTATACAGTACTGCAAATGTATACAGACTCGTTTACAATGACCTGAATTCTGTATGTCTTGCATCTGGGTATAGATACAGAAGATATAAAGAGTGAAAAGTGAAAGTAGGATGATGTGATGTAAATTGAATAGAGAGTAACGGTTATGTTTTCTGCACTCTCTTAGGAGTCGATTCAGATCCGACTCCGTGGAGGTCTGGTGGCGAGCCAGGAGGTCGAGCAATTTGGATGGAACACGGCGCACAGTGTGACCAGCCGTGGTATCCATTCTGGAGAACGTAGACATCATCTCACCTCACTCACGGTCTCTGATACACGTAAGAAAAGAACACAGATAACCACCCAGGTAGTAGGTCATATGACAGAACATTACATACATATACCATGGATACCACTTTTCTTTTGGATTTTATTTTTTCTACAAAATTTGTATTTTTTAAATTTTCTTTACACTGCCAAAGGATTGTTGTATGAAACAATAAATTGTCAACTCATCAACTTCATGCTCCCCCATTTGAATGATTTAGGGGTTCAACTCATCCGACCCTAGTAAGAGTGTAAGTGTCTATAGTGTGTTCTTCCAGTTAGGCTAAAGGGCGCTACAATAACAACAGTATATCATGATAATATTAATAGTATTGTCAGTGAGTGTGTTGCTGGAGCTGCTCTTTAGCTTGTCCAGTGTTGTGTGGAGGGGGTGGGAGGGATTGTCCATGATTGCCAGCAGTTTTGCCAGCATCCTCTCCTCCATCACCTCCTCCAGGGAAGGCAAGCTTAGAGCCGACAACAGATTAAGTCTATTCGACGAGTTTGTTCAGTCTGTTGGCGTCCTTTGCCTCAGTGCCCGCACCCCAGGACACCGCAGCAAAGAAGATGGTGATTGCTGATAGAACATCTCCTATCTCCTTCGTGTAGTACTGTGAGACACATTAACAGTTGTGATGAGTGGCCCTGTGGCACCATCTACAGGACAAAACAAGCTATTTCACCTACTGCGGGGGTAAAGTTTTTTTTACCATGACAATTATTCATCGTGAACTCATGTTTTAACATAAATGCACTTATTTATATTTCAAACAGCTCCTCTAATCACTATTTATCTTTTCAACTGCAGCCTATTTCTCTTTGTAACTCTTTCTATCTGTAAACGAACAGTATTTAAAAAGCTACAGTGCAATATAACACCTTATGTACTTAACAAATATCATAAAACATTCCTCATAAACTGACATCACATCAACACAAATTTGCATCCCACCCATACAGAACATCTGCAACATCCTGTTGCAGACACTGAAGTAAAGGAAGTAAAGCCGACTCAGGCCCTTCTTATAAACGGCCTCTGTATTTGTGGACCAGTCCAGTTTGTTGTCAAGTGAAATAATTGAAGTCTTGTTAACGTTAGATGAACAGTGATAGGGTTACAAAAAAGTTAGTCACACAGAGACACAGACAGACACCCAAGCAGACAGAGCCCCAGTTACAGATACAGACAGACAGAACAAAGTCAGACAGACCGACCAACCGAGACACAAATAGACAGACAGACAGACAGACAGACCCCCAAATAGAGACAGACAGACACCCAATCAAACAGACCCCCAGATAGAGACACAGACAGACAGCCGTAGACAGACAGAACAAAGTCAGACAGACAGACCGAGACACAGACAGACAGACAGACAGACAGACAGACAGAGACATAGAGAAAGACTTCCAGAAGAAGATACAGACAGGCACACAGTCACCAAGACAGACAGACAGCCAGGCAGAAATCCAGACAGACAAACAAACAGAGACAAATAAACATACAGACACAGGTAGACAGACAGACAGACTCTGAAATAGAGAGATATCCATACAGAAAGACACCCAGACAGACAGAGACAGACAGCCAGGCAGACAGAGATACAGAAAGACACCTGGAAAAGACAGGCAGACTGAAAATGCCTTGTTGATGCCAGAGGTCAGAGGAGAGTGGCAAATGGAAATAAAAGATTGGAAACAAAATTGGAAATAAAAGAAGTTGCTGCTGTGGTCACTTAACCACCATGAATTCCTTACAATGATTGGAGCTTTACTGATTTTCTTCTTTTTGTCGTTGTTGTCCTTGTTTGTGTTTCTTCAGGCCTTACCATTTCACTTGAGCATGATTACCAGCAACAACCTGATGTTCAAGGGACAATTCAAGGGAGTACTGCTTTTCTTTATTTTTTGCTTTTTATTGTCATGGTAAAAATACTTATACAGTACTGCAAATGTATACAGACTCATTTACAATGACCCGAATTCTGTATGTCTTGCATCTTGAATAGAGAGTAATGGTTATGTTTTCTGCGCTCTCTTAGGAGTTGATTCAGATCCGACTCTGTGGCGGTCTGGTGACGAGCCAGAAGGGTGAGCAATATGGACGGAACACGGCGCACAGTGTGACCAGTCGTGGTATCCATTCTGGAGAACGTAGACATCATCTCACCTCACTCACTGTCTCTGATACACGTAAGAAAAGACAGAACATTACACACATATAGAGAGAAACACGCAGATAGACACACAGAGACACAGACAGACCCCCAGTTACAGATACAGACAGACAGAACAAAGTCAGACAGACCGACCAACCGAGACACAAATAGACAGACAGACAGAAAGACAGACAGACAGACAGACCCCCAAATAGAGACAGACAGACCGACCCCCAAGCAAACAGACAGATGTCAACAACCTGATGTTCAAGGGACAATTCAAGGGAGTACTGCTTTTCTTTATTTTTTGCTTTTTATTGTCATAGTAAAAATACTTATACAGTACTGCAAATGTATACAGACTCATTTACAATGACCTGAATTCTGTATGTCTTGCATCTGGGTATAGATACAGAAGATATAAAGAGTGAAAAGTGAAAGTAGGATGATGTGATGTAAATTGAATAGAGAGTAACGGTTATGTTTTCTGCACTCTCTTAGGAGTTGATTCAGATCCGACTCCGTGGCGGTCTGGTGGCGAGCCAGAAGGGCGAGCAATATGGACGGAACACGGCGCACAGTGTGACCAGTCGTGGTATCCATTCTGGAGAACGTAGACATCATCTCACCTCACTCACTGTCTCTGATACACGTAAGAAAAGACAGAACATTACACACATATAGAGAGAAACAGGCAGATAGACACACAGAGACACAGACAGACCCCCAGTTACAGATACAGACAGACAGAACAAAGTCAGACAGACCGACCAACCGAGACACAAATAGACAGACAGACAGACAGACCCCCAAATAGAGACAGACAGACCCCCAAGCAAACAGACAGATGTCAACAACCTGATGTTCAAGGGACAATTCAAGGGAGTACTGCTTTTCTTTATTTTTTGCTTTTTATTGTCATAGTAAAAATACTTATACAGTACTGCAAATGTATACAGACTCATTTACAATGACCTGGATTCTGTATGTCTTGCATCTGGGTATAGATACAGAAGATATAAAGAGTGAAAAGTGAAAGTAGGATGATGTGATGTAAATTGAATAGAGAGTAACGGTTATGTTTTCTGCACTCTCTTAGGAGTTGATTCAGATCCGACTCCGTGGCGGTCTGGTGGCGAGCCAGAAGGGCGAGCAATATGGACAGAACACGGCGCACAGTGTGACCAGTCGTGGTATCCATTCTGGAGAACGTAGACATCATCTCACCTCACTCACTGTCTCTGATACACGTAAGAAAAGACAGAACATTACACACATATAGAGAGAAACAGGCAGATAGACACACAGAGACACAGACAGACCCCCAGTTACAGATACAGACAGACAGAACAAAGTCAGACAGACCGACCAACCGAGACACAAATAGACAGACAGACAGACAGACAGACAGACAGACAGACAGACAGACAGACAGACAGACAGACAGACAGACAGACAGACCCCCAAATAGAGACAGACAGACCCCCAAGCAAACAGACAGACGTCAACAACCTGATGTTCAAGGGACAATTCAAGGGAGTACTGCTTTTCTTTATTTTTTGCTTTTTATTGTCATGGTAAAAATACTTATACAGTACTGCAAATGTATACAGACTCGTTTACAATGACCTGAATTCTGTATGTCTTGCATCTGGGTATAGATACAGAAGATATAAAGAGTGAAAAGTGAAAGTAGGATGATGTGATGTAAATTGAATAGAGAGTAACGGTTATGTTTTCTGCACTCTCTTAGGAGTCGATTCAGATCCGACTCCGTGGAGGTCTGGTGGCGAGCCAGGAGGTCGAGCAATTTGGATGGAACACGGCGCACAGTGTGACCAGCCGTGGTATCCATTCTGGAGAACGTAGACATCATCTCACCTCACTCACGGTCTCTGATACACGTAAGAAAAGAACACAGATAACCACCCAGGTAGTAGGTCATATGACAGAACATTACATACATATACCATGGATACCACTTTTCTTTTGGATTTTATTTTTTCTACAAAATTTGTATTTTTTAAATTTTCTTTACACTGCCAAAGGATTGTTGTATGAAACAATAAATTGTCAACTCATCAACTTCATGCTCCCCCATTTGAATGATTTAGGGGTTCAACTCATCCGACCCTAGTAAGAGTGTAAGTGTCTATAGTGTGTTCTTCCAGTTAGGCTAAAGGGCGCTACAATAACAACAGTATATCATGATAATATTAATAGTATTGTCAGTGAGTGTGTTGCTGGAGCTGCTCTTTAGCTTGTCCAGTGTTGTGTGGAGGGGGTGGGAGGGATTGTCCATGATTGCCAGCAGTTTTGCCAGCATCCTCTCCTCCATCACCTCCTCCAGGGAAGGCAAGCTTAGAGCCGACAACAGATTAAGTGTATTCGATGAGTTTGTTCAGTCTGTTGGCGTCCTTTGACTCAGTGCCCGCACCCCAGGACACCGCAGCAAAGAAGATGGTGATTGCTGATAGAACATCTCCTATCTCCTTCGTGTAGTACTGTGAGACACATTAACAGTTGTGATGAGTGGCCCTGTGGCACCATCTACAGGACAAAACAAGCTATTTCACCTACTGCGGGGGTAAAGTTTTTTTTACCATGACAATTATTCATCGTGAACTCATGTTTTAACATAAATGCACTTATTTATATTTCAAACAGCTCCTCTAATCACTATTTATCTTTTCAACTGCAGCCTATTTCTCTTTGTAGCTCTTTCTATCTGTAAACGAACAGTATTTAAAAAGCTACAGTGCAATATAACACCTTATGTACTTAACAAATATCATAAAACATTCCTCATAAACTGACATCACATCAACACAAATTTGCATCCCACCCATACAGAACATCTGCAACATCCTGTCGCAGACACTGAAGTAAAGGAAGTAAAGCCGACTCAGGCCCTTCTTATAAACGGCCTCTGTATTTGTGGACCAGTCCAGTTTGTTGTCAAGTGAAATAATTGAAGTCTTGTTAACGTTAGATGAACAGTGATAGGGTTACAAAAAAGTTAGTCACACAGAGACACAGACAGACACCCAAGCAGACAGAGCCCCAGTTACAGATACAGACAGACAGAACAAAGTCAGACAGACCGACCAACCGAGACACAAATACACAGACAGACAGACAGACAGACCCCCAAATAGAGACAGACAGACACCCAATCAAACAGACCCCCAGATAGAGACACAGACAGACAGCCGTAGACAGACAGAACAAAGTCAGACAGACAGACCGAGACACAGACAGACAGACAGACAGACAGACAGACAGACAGACAGACAGACAGACAGACAGACAGACAGACAGACAGACAGACAGACAGACAGACAGACAGACAGACAGACAGACAGATGTCAACAACCTGATGTTCAAGGGACAATTCAAGGGAGTACTGCTTTTCTTTATTTTTTGCTTTTTATTGTCATGGTAAAAATACTTATACAGTACTGCAAATGTATACAGACTCATTTACAATGACCCGAATTCTGTATGTCTTGCATCTGGGTATAGATACAGAAGATATAAAGAGTGAAAAGTGAAAGTAGGATGATGTGATGTAAATTGAATAGAGAGTAACGGTTATGTTTTCTGCACTCTCTTAGGAGTCGATTCAGATCCGACTCCGTGGCGGTCTGGTGGCGAGCCAGGAGGGCGAGCAATTTGGACAGAACACTGCGCACAGTGTGACCAGTCGTGGTATCCATTCCGGAGAACGTAGACATCATCTCACCTCACTCACTGTCTCTGATACACGTAAGAAAAGACAGAACATTACACACATAGACACAGACAGACCCCCAGTTACAGATACAGACAGACAGAACAAAGTCAGACAGACCGACCAACCGAGACACAAATAGACAGACAGACAGACAGACCCCCAAATAGAGACAGACAGACCCCCAAGCAAACAGACAGATGTCAACAACCTGATGTTCAAGGGACAATTCAAGGGAGTACTGCTTTTCTTTATTTTTTGCTTTTTATTGTCATAGTAAAAATACTTATACAGTACTGCAAATGTATACAGACTCATTTACAATGACCTGAATTCTGTATGTCTTGCATCTGGGTATAGATACAGAAGATATAAAGAGTGAAAAGTGAAAGTAGGATGATGTGATGTAAATTGAATAGAGAGTAACGGTTATGTTTTCTGCACTCTCTTAGGAGTTGATTCAGATCCGACTCCGTGGCGGTCTGGTGGCGAGCCAGAAGGGCGAGCAATATGGACGGAACACGGCGCACAGTGTGACCAGTCGTGGTATCCATTCTGGAGAACGTAGACATCATCTCACCTCACTCACTGTCTCTGATACACGTAAGAAAAGACAGAACATTACACACATATAGAGAGAAACAGGCAGATAGACACACAGAGACACAGACAGACCCCCAGTTACAGATACAGACAGACAGAACAAAGTCAGACAGACCGACCAACCGAGACACAAATAGACAGACAGACAGACAGACAGACAGACAGACAGACAGACAGACAGACAGACAGACAGACAGACAGACAGACAGACAGACAGACAGACAGACAGACAGACCCCCAAATAGAGACAGACAGACCCCCAAGCAAACAGACAGATGTCAACAACCTGATGTTCAAGGGACAATTCAAGGGAGTACTGCTTTTCTTTATTTTTTGCTTTTTATTGTCATAGTAAAAATACTTATACAGTACTGCAAATGTATACAGACTCATTTACAATGACCTGGATTCTGTATGTCTTGCATCTGGGTATAGATACAGAAGATATAAAGAGTGAAAAGTGAAAGTAGGATGATGTGATGTAAATTGAATAGAGAGTAACGGTTATGTTTTCTGCACTCTCTTAGGAGTTGATTCAGATCCGACTCCGTGGCGGTCTGGTGGCGAGCCAGAAGGGCGAGCAATATGGACAGAACACGGCGCACAGTGTGACCAGTCGTGGTATCCATTCTGGAGAACGTAGACATCATCTCACCTCACTCACTGTCTCTGATACACGTAAGAAAAGACAGAACATTACACACATATAGAGAGAAACAGGCAGATAGACACACAGAGACACAGACAGACCCCCAGTTACAGATACAGACAGACAGAACAAAGTCAGACAGACCGACCAACCGAGACACAAATAGACAGACAGACAGACAGACAGACAGACAGACAGACAGACAGACAGACAGACAGACAGACCCCCAAATAGAGACAGACAGACCCCCAAGCAAACAGACAGACGTCAACAACCTGATGTTTAAGGGACAATTCAAGGGAGTACTGCTTTTCTTTATTTTTTGCTTTTTATTGTCATGGTAAAAATACTTATACAGTACTGCAAATGTATACAGACTCGTTTACAATGACCTGAATTCTGTATGTCTTGCATCTGGGTATAGATACAGAAGATATAAAGAGTGAAAAGTGAAAGTAGGATGATGTGATGTAAATTGAATAGAGAGTAACGGTTATGTTTTCTGCACTCTCTTAGGAGTCGATTCAGATCCGACTCCGTGGAGGTCTGGTGGCGAGCCAGGAGGTCGAGCAATTTGGATGGAACACGGCGCACAGTGTGACCAGCCGTGGTATCCATTCTGGAGAACGTAGACATCATCTCACCTCACTCACGGTCTCTGATACACGTAAGAAAAGAACACAGATAACCACCCAGGTAGTAGGTCATATGACAGAACATTACATACATATACCATGGATACCACTTTTCTTTTGGATTTTATTTTTTCTACAAAATTTGTATTTTTAAATTTTCTTTACACTGCCAAAGGATTGTTGTATGAAACAATAAATTGTCAACTCATCAACTTCATGCTCCCCCATTTGAATGATTTAGGGGTTCAACTCATCCGACCCTAGTAAGAGTGTAAGTGTCTATAGTGTGTTCTTCCAGTTAGGCTAAAGGGCGCTACAATAACAACAGTATATCATGATAATATTAATAGTATTGTCAGTGAGTGTGTTGCTGGAGCTGCTCTTTAGCTTGTCCAGTGTTGTGTGGAGGGGGTGGGAGGGATTGTCCATGATTGCCAGCAGTTTTGCCAGCATCCTCTCCTCCATCACCTCCTCCAGGGAAGGCAAGCTTAGAGCCGACAACAGATTAAGTGTATTCGATGAGTTTGTTCAGTCTGTTGGCGTCCTTTGACTCAGTGCCCGCACCCCAGGACACCGCAGCAAAGAAGATGGTGATTGCTGATAGAACATCTCCTATCTCCTTCGTGTAGTACTGTGAGACACATTAACAGTTGTGATGAGTGGCCCTGTGGCACCATCTACAGGACAAAACAAGCTATTTCACCTACTGCGGGGGTAAAGTTTTTTTTACCATGACAATTATTCATCGTGAACTCATGTTTTAACATAAATGCACTTATTTATATTTCAAACAGCTCCTCTAATCACTATTTATCTTTTCAACTGCAGCCTATTTCTCTTTGTAGCTCTTTCTATCTGTAAACGAACAGTATTTAAAAAGCTACAGTGCAATATAACACCTTATGTACTTAACAAATATCATAAAACATTCCTCATAAACTGACATCACATCAACACAAATTTGCATCCCACCCATACAGAACATCTGCAACATCCTGTCGCAGACACTGAAGTAAAGGAAGTAAAGCCGACTCAGGCCCTTCTTATAAACGGCCTCTGTATTTGTGGACCAGTCCAGTTTGTTGTCAAGTGAAATAATTGAAGTCTTGTTAACGTTAGATGAACAGTGATAGGGTTACAAAAAAGTTAGTCACACAGAGACACAGACAGACACCCAAGCAGACAGAGCCCCAGTTACAGATACAGACAGACAGAACAAAGTCAGACAGACCGACCAACCGAGACACAAATAGACAGACAGACAGACAGACAGACCCCCAAATAGAGACAGACAGACACCCAATCAAACAGACCCCCAGATAGAGACACAGACAGACAGCCGTAGACAGACAGAACAAAGTCAGACAGACAGACCGAGACACAGACAGACAGACCGAGACACAGACAGACAGACAGACAGACAGACAGACAGACAGACAGACAGACAGACAGACAGACAGACAGACAGACAGACAGACAGACAGACAGATGTCAACAACCTGATGTTCAAGGGACAATTCAAGGGAGTACTGCTTTTCTTTATTTTTTGCTTTTTATTGTCATGGTAAAAATACTTATACAGTACTGCAAATGTATACAGACTCATTTACAATGACCCGAATTCTGTATGTCTTGCATCTGGGTATAGATACAGAAGATATAAAGAGTGAAAAGTGAAAGTAGGATGATGTGATGTAAATTGAATAGAGAGTAACGGTTATGTTTTCTGCACTCTCTTAGGAGTCGATTCAGATCCGACTCCGTGGCGGTCTGGTGGCGAGCCAGGAGGGCGAGCAATTTGGACAGAACACTGCGCACAGTGTGACCAGTCGTGGTATCCATTCCGGAGAACGTAGACATCATCTCACCTCACTCACTGTCTCTGATACACGTAAGAAAAGACAGAACATTACACACATAGACACAGACAGACCCCCAGTTACAGATACAGACAGACACAACAAAGTCAGACAGACCGACCAACCGAGACACAAATAGACAGACAGACAGACAGACCCCCAAATAGAGACAGACAGACCCCCAAGCAAACAGACAGATGTCAACAACCTGATGTTCAAGGGACAATTCAAGGGAGTACTGCTTTTCTTTATTTTTTGCTTTTTATTGTCATAGTAAAAATACTTATACAGTACTGCAAATGTATACAGACTCATTTACAATGACCTGAATTCTGTATGTCTTGCATCTGGGTATAGATACAGAAGATATAAAGAGTGAAAAGTGAAAGTAGGATGATGTGATGTAAATTGAATAGAGAGTAACGGTTATGTTTTCTGCACTCTCTTAGGAGTTGATTCAGATCCGACTCCGTGGCGGTCTGGTGGCGAGCCAGAAGGGCGAGCAATATGGACGGAACACGGCGCACAGTGTGACCAGTCGTGGTATCCATTCTGGAGAACGTAGACATCATCTCACCTCACTCACTGTCTCTGATACACGTAAGAAAAGACAGAACATTACACACATATAGAGAGAAACAGGCAGATAGACACACAGAGACACAGACAGACCCCCAGTTACAGATACAGACAGACAGAACAAAGTCAGACAGACCGACCAACCGAGACACAAATAGACAGACAGACAGACAGACCCCCAAATAGAGACAGACAGACCCCCAAGCAAACAGACAGATGTCAACAACCTGATGTTCAAGGGACAATTCAAGGGAGTACTGCTTTTCTTTATTTTTTGCTTTTTATTGTCATAGTAAAAATACTTATACAGTACTGCAAATGTATACAGACTCATTTACAATGACCTGGATTCTGTATGTCTTGCATCTGGGTATAGATACAGAAGATATAAAGAGTGAAAAGTGAAAGTAGGATGATGTGATGTAAATTGAATAGAGAGTAACGGTTATGTTTTCTGCACTCTCTTAGGAGTTGATTCAGATCCGACTCCGTGGCGGTCTGGTGGCGAGCCAGAAGGGCGAGCAATATGGACAGAACACGGCGCACAGTGTGACCAGTCGTGGTATCCATTCTGGAGAACGTAGACATCATCTCACCTCACTCACTGTCTCTGATACACGTAAGAAAAGACAGAACATTACACACATATAGAGAGAAACAGGCAGATAGACACACAGAGACACAGACAGACCCCCAGTTACAGATACAGACAGACAGAACAAAGTCAGACAGACCGACCAACCGAGACACAAATAGACAGACAGACAGACAGACAGACAGACAGACAGACAGACAGACAGACAGACAGACGGACAGACAGACCCCCAAATAGAGACAGACAGACCCCCAAGCAAACAGACAGACGTCAACAACCTGATGTTCAAGGGACAATTCAAGGGAGTACTGCTTTTCTTTATTTTTTGCTTTTTATTGTCATGGTAAAAATACTTATACAGTACTGCAAATGTATACAGACTCGTTTACAATGACCTGAATTCTGTATGTCTTGCATCTGGGTATAGATACAGAAGATATAAAGAGTGAAAAGTGAAAGTAGGATGATGTGATGTAAATTGAATAGAGAGTAACGGTTATGTTTTCTGCACTCTCTTAGGAGTCGATTCAGATCCGACTCCGTGGAGGTCTGGTGGCGAGCCAGGAGGTCGAGCAATTTGGATGGAACACGGCGCACAGTGTGACCAGCCGTGGTATCCATTCTGGAGAACGTAGACATCATCTCACCTCACTCACGGTCTCTGATACACGTAAGAAAAGAACACAGATAACCACCCAGGTAGTAGGTCATATGACAGAACATTACATACATATACCATGGATACCACTTTTCTTTTGGATTTTATTTTTTCTACAAAATTTGTATTTTTTAAATTTTCTTTACACTGCCAAAGGATTGTTGTATGAAACAATAAATTGTCAACTCATCAACTTCATGCTCCCCCATTTGAATGATTTAGGGGTTCAACTCATCCGACCCTAGTAAGAGTGTAAGTGTCTATAGTGTGTTCTTCCAGTTAGGCTAAAGGGCGCTACAATAACAACAGTATATCATGATAATATTAATAGTATTGTCAGTGAGTGTGTTGCTGGAGCTGCTCTTTAGCTTGTCCAGTGTTGTGTGGAGGGGGTGGGAGGGATTGTCCATGATTGCCAGCAGTTTTGCCAGCATCCTCTCCTCCATCACCTCCTCCAGGGAAGGCAAGCTTAGAGCCGACAACAGATTAAGTGTATTCGATGAGTTTGTTCAGTCTGTTGGCGTCCTTTGACTCAGTGCCCGCACCCCAGGACACCGCAGCAAAGAAGATGGTGATTGCTGATAGAACATCTCCTATCTCCTTCGTGTAGTACTGTGAGACACATTAACAGTTGTGATGAGTGGCCCTGTGGCACCATCTACAGGACAAAACAAGCTATTTCACCTACTGCGGGGGTAAAGTTTTTTTTACCATGACAATTATTCATCGTGAACTCATGTTTTAACATAAATGCACTTATTTATATTTCAAACAGCTCCTCTAATCACTATTTATCTTTTCAACTGCAGCCTATTTCTCTTTGTAGCTCTTTCTATCTGTAAACGAACAGTATTTAAAAAGCTACAGTGCAATATAACACCTTATGTACTTAACAAATATCATAAAACATTCCTCATAAACTGACATCACATCAACACAAATTTGCATCCCACCCATACAGAACATCTGCAACATCCTGTCGCAGACACTGAAGTAAAGGAAGTAAAGCCGACTCAGGCCCTTCTTATAAACGGCCTCTGTATTTGTGGACCAGTCCAGTTTGTTGTCAAGTGAAATAATTGAAGTCTTGTTAACGTTAGATGAACAGTGATAGGGTTACAAAAAAGTTAGTCACACAGAGACACAGACAGACACCCAAGCAGACAGAGCCCCAGTTACAGATACAGACAGACAGAACAAAGTCAGACAGACCGACCAACCGAGACACAAATAGACAGACAGACAGACAGACAGACCCCCAAATAGAGACAGACAGACACCCAATCAAACAGACCCCCAGATAGAGACACAGACAGACAGCCGTAGACAGACAGAACAAAGTCAGACAGACAGACCGAGACACAGACAGACAGACCGAGACACAGACAGACAGACAGACAGACAGACAGACAGACAGACAGACAGACAGACAGACAGACAGACAGACAGACAGACAGATGTCAACAACCTGATGTTCAAGGGACAATTCAAGGGAGTACTGCTTTTCTTTATTTTTTGCTTTTTATTGTCATGGTAAAAATACTTATACAGTACTGCAAATGTATACAGACTCATTTACAATGACCCGAATTCTGTATGTCTTGCATCTGGGTATAGATACAGAAGATATAAAGAGTGAAAAGTGAAAGTAGGATGATGTGATGTAAATTGAATAGAGAGTAACGGTTATGTTTTCTGCACTCTCTTAGGAGTCGATTCAGATCCGACTCCGTGGCGGTCTGGTGGCGAGCCAGGAGGGCGAGCAATTTGGACAGAACACTGCGCACAGTGTGACCAGTCGTGGTATCCATTCCGGAGAACGTAGACATCATCTCACCTCACTCACTGTCTCTGATACACGTAAGAAAAGACAGAACATTACACACATAGACACAGACAGACCCCCAGTTACAGATACAGACAGACAGAACAAAGTCAGACAGACCGACCAACCGAGACACAAATAGACAGACAGACAGACAGACCCCCAAATAGAGACAGACAGACCCCCAAGCAAACAGACAGATGTCAACAACCTGATGTTCAAGGGACAATTCAAGGGAGTACTGCTTTTCTTTATTTTTTGCTTTTTATTGTCATAGTAAAAATACTTATACAGTACTGCAAATGTATACAGACTCATTTACAATGACCTGAATTCTGTATGTCTTGCATCTGGGTATAGATACAGAAGATATAAAGAGTGAAAAGTGAAAGTAGGATGATGTGATGTAAATTGAATAGAGAGTAACGGTTATGTTTTCTGCACTCTCTTAGGAGTTGATTCAGATCCGACTCCGTGGCGGTCTGGTGGCGAGCCAGAAGGGCGAGCAATATGGACGGAACACGGCGCACAGTGTGACCAGTCGTGGTATCCATTCTGGAGAACGTAGACATCATCTCACCTCACTCACTGTCTCTGATACACGTAAGAAAAGACAGAACATTACACACATATAGAGAGAAACAGGCAGATAGACACACAGAGACACAGACAGACCCCCAGTTACAGATACAGACAGACAGAACAAAGTCAGACAGACCGACCAACCGAGACACAAATAGACAGACAGACAGACAGACCCCCAAATAGAGACAGACAGACCCCCAAGCAAACAGACAGATGTCAACAACCTGATGTTCAAGGGACAATTCAAGGGAGTACTGCTTTTCTTTATTTTTTGCTTTTTATTGTCATAGTAAAAATACTTATACAGTACTGCAAATGTATACAGACTCATTTACAATGACCTGGATTCTGTATGTCTTGCATCTGGGTATAGATACAGAAGATATAAAGAGTGAAAAGTGAAAGTAGGATGATGTGATGTAAATTGAATAGAGAGTAACGGTTATGTTTTCTGCACTCTCTTAGGAGTTGATTCAGATCCGACTCCGTGGCGGTCTGGTGGCGAGCCAGAAGGGCGAGCAATATGGACAGAACACGGCGCACAGTGTGACCAGTCGTGGTATCCATTCTGGAGAACGTAGACATCATCTCACCTCACTCACTGTCTCTGATACACGTAAGAAAAGACAGAACATTACACACATATAGAGAGAAACAGGCAGATAGACACACAGAGACACAGACAGACCCCCAGTTACAGATACAGACAGACAGAACAAAGTCAGACAGACCGACCAACCGAGACACAAATAGACAGACAGACAGACAGACAGACAGACAGACAGACAGACAGACAGACAGACAGACAGACAGACCCCCAAATAGAGACAGACAGACCCCCAAGCAAACAGACAGACGTCAACAACCTGATGTTCAAGGGACAATTCAAGGGAGTACTGCTTTTCTTTATTTTTTGCTTTTTATTGTCATGGTAAAAATACTTATACAGTACTGCAAATGTATACAGACTCGTTTACAATGACCTGAATTCTGTATGTCTTGCATCTGGGTATAGATACAGAAGATATAAAGAGTGAAAAGTGAAAGTAGGATGATGTGATGTAAATTGAATAGAGAGTAACGGTTATGTTTTCTGCACTCTCTTAGGAGTCGATTCAGATCCGACTCCGTGGAGGTCTGGTGGCGAGCCAGGAGGTCGAGCAATTTGGATGGAACACGGCGCACAGTGTGACCAGCCGTGGTATCCATTCTGGAGAACGTAGACATCATCTCACCTCACTCACGGTCTCTGATACACGTAAGAAAAGAACACAGATAACCACCCAGGTAGTAGGTCATATGACAGAACATTACATACATATACCATGGATACCACTTTTCTTTTGGATTTTATTTTTTCTACAAAATTTGTATTTTTTAAATTTTCTTTACACTGCCAAAGGATTGTTGTATGAAACAATAAATTGTCAACTCATCAACTTCATGCTCCCCCATTTGAATGATTTAGGGGTTCAACTCATCCGACCCTAGTAAGAGTGTAAGTGTCTATAGTGTGTTCTTCCAGTTAGGCTAAAGGGCGCTACAATAACAACAGTATATCATGATAATATTAATAGTATTGTCAGTGAGTGTGTTGCTGGAGCTGCTCTTTAGCTTGTCCAGTGTTGTGTGGAGGGGGTGGGAGGGATTGTCCATGATTGCCAGCAGTTTTGCCAGCATCCTCTCCTCCATCACCTCCTCCAGGGAAGGCAAGCTTAGAGCCGACAACAGATTAAGTGTATTCGATGAGTTTGTTCAGTCTGTTGGCGTCCTTTGACTCAGTGCCCGCACCCCAGGACACCGCAGCAAAGAAGATGGTGATTGCTGATAGAACATCTCCTATCTCCTTCGTGTAGTACTGTGAGACACATTAACAGTTGTGATGAGTGGCCCTGTGGCACCATCTACAGGACAAAACAAGCCATTTCACCTACTGCGGGGGTAAAGTTTTTTTTACCATGACAATTATTCATCGTGAACTCATGTTTTAACATAAATGCACTTATTTATATTTCAAACAGCTCCTCTAATCACTATTTATCTTTTCAACTGCAGCCTATTTCTCTTTGTAGCTCTTTCTATCTGTAAACGAACAGTATTTAAAAAGCTACAGTGCAATATAACACCTTATGTACTTAACAAATATCATAAAACATTCCTCATAAACTGACATCACATCAACACAAATTTGCATCCCACCCATACAGAACATCTGCAACATCCTGTCGCAGACACTGAAGTAAAGGAAGTAAAGCCGACTCAGGCCCTTCTTATAAACGGCCTCTGTATTTGTGGACCAGTCCAGTTTGTTGTCAAGTGAAATAATTGAAGTCTTGTTAACGTTAGATGAACAGTGATAGGGTTACAAAAAAGTTAGTCACACAGAGACACAGACAGACACCCAAGCAGACAGAGCCCCAGTTACAGATACAGACAGACAGAACAAAGTCAGACAGACCGACCAACCGAGACACAAATACACAGACAGACAGACAGACAGACCCCCAAATAGAGACAGACAGACACCCAATCAAACAGACCCCCAGATAGAGACACAGACAGACAGCCGTAGACAGACAGAACAAAGTCAGACAGACAGACCGAGACACAGACAGACAGACCGAGACACAGACAGACAGACAGACAGACAGACAGACAGACAGACAGACAGACAGACAGACAGACAGACAGACAGACAGACCCCCAAGCAAACAGACAGATGTCAACAACCTGATGTTCAAGGGACAATTCAAGGGAGTACTGCTTTTCTTTATTTTTTGCTTTTTATTGTCATGGTAAAAATACTTATACAGTACTGCAAATGTATACAGACTCATTTACAATGACCTGAATTCTGTATGTCTTGCATCTGGGTATAGATACAGAAGATATAAAGAGTGAAAAGTGAAAGTAGGATGATGTGATGTAAATTGAATAGAGAGTAACGGTTATGTTTTCTGCACTCTCTTAGGAGTCGATTCAGATCCGACTCCGTGGAGGTCTGGTGGCGAGCCAGGAGGGCGAGCAATTTGGATGGAACACGGCGCATAGTGTGACCAGCCGTGGTATCCATTCTGGAGAACGTAGACATCATCTCACCTCACTCACGGTCTCTGATACACGTAAGAAAAGAACACAGAAAACCACCCAGGTAGTAGGTCATATGACAGAACATTACATACATATAGAGAGACACAGGCAGACACACAGATAGACACACAGAGACACAGACAGACACCCAGAGACACAGACAGACACCCAAGCAGACAGACCCCCAGTTACAGATACAGACAGACAGAACAAAGTCAGACAGACCGACCAACCGAGACACAAATAGACAGACAGACAGACAGACAGACCCCCAAATAGAGACAGACAGAGACACAGACAGGCACCCAATCAAACAGACCCCCAGATAGAGACACAGACAGACAGCCGTAGACAGACAGAACAAAGTCAGACAGACCGAGACACAGACAGACAGACCGAGACACAGAGACACAGACAGAGACACAGACAGACAGACAGAGACATAGAGAAAGACTTCCAGAAGAAGATACAGACAGGCACACAGTTACCAAGACAGACAGACAGCCAGGCAGAAATCCAGACAGACAGACAAACAGAGACAAATAAACATACAGACACAGGTAGACAGACAGACAGAGTCTGAAATAGAGAGATATCAATACAGAAAGACACCCAGACAGACAGAGACAGACAGCCAGGCAGTCAGAGATACAGAAAGACACCTGGCAGGCAGACTGAAAATGCCTTGTTGATTCCAGAGGTCAGAGGAGAGTGGCCAGACTGGTTCAAGCTGATAGAACAGTAACTCAAATAACCACTTGTTACAACCGAGGCATGCAGAAGAGCATCTCTGAACGCGCAACACATTGAACCTTGACAGAGATTGGCTACAGCAGCAGAAGACCACACCGGGTGCCACTCCTGTTAGCTAAGAGCAGGAAACTGAGGCTACAATTCGCACAGGCTCACCAAAATTGGACAATAGAAGATTGGAAAAATGTTGCCTGGTCATGAGTCTCGATTTCTGCTGCTACATCCAGATGTTAGGGTCAGAATTTGGGGTCGACAACATGAAAGCATGGATCCATCCTGCTTTGTATCACGCAACACCCTGCAGAAGTGTTCCACCCCCTGGGGGTACAACCACAGCGACAGTAGGAGAATAATCAGTGATGTGCTAGTAACCTCTCACTGTAGACTAGGCATACAGACGTGCCAAGGCTGCGCATACATTCATGGCCAGAAGAGGATGACTTCAGCTCCAGAAGATGGAGAGACCATGCCCATGGCATCTGTTCAGACATACAGACCTCTGTGGCATCATAGGAACTGTGAGCATTATCATACCGTTATCCCTTCTTTTTACCATTCTGTGACAGGAAACTCAAATTCCGAATCCTTTGATGATGATACCATTTTGTAAATGAAGTTGGTCAGTTTCTCATTATAATGATGTGTTTTGAATTATTGTGAATTGACATATTTGATGTTGCAGAGAAGTTGATTTCTTTATATTCTTTATGTATAGTTTGATTTTATCATCAAAACGGGGGAAATGTAATGGGAAATTTAGATTACATGATTGTGTTCTTGTTTATAACCAAATGTTTATAACCAAATGTTTGATCTCAAGTTTTTAAGTATAAAACTGTGTGCCTGCCTCACTCTGAACATATTCTGCAGATTCATGCATTTGTAGAACTGTTCCTCTTGCAAGAATAAAATGACAAAACCTTAAAGGACCAATTGATTGACTCAAGATCTTTATTTTGTGTATTGGTGGGCGTTTTGAAAATTTCAGCAACAACTCTGTTATGTCCTGGGATGACTGAATCCATAAAAAGGTTACCTTTTCGCACAAATTGAGTTCAGATATGGGTGAAACCACATTTGCTATAAAATATAAATTTTTGTTTCTAAGCAAGAAACTTGATTAACAGTGCATTTGAAAGAGAATGGCAGCTGTGAGAATTACTCAATGAGAAACACCGACCTTGAAGCCGTATCACCCTGACTAAGGTTGGCTGCAGTAGCGTCCTTAGGCCTGTTTTAGGTGGGATAAAATATTCTTAAGACCCCCTCAATAGTTTGGTGTTGTTATATTTATTTTTTTAAATGCCGACAAATTCAATATATAAAGACGCCATCATATCCATAATAATAATCATATAATACAGAAAGACACCCAGACAGACAGAGACAGACAGCCAGGCAGTCAGAGATACAGAAAGACACCTGGAAAAGACAGGCAGACTGAAAATGCCTTGTTGATGCCAGAGGTCAGAGGAGAGTGGCCAGACTGGTTCAAGCTGATAGAACAGTAACTTAAATAACCACTTGTTTACAACCAAGGTATGCAGAAGAGCATCTCTGAACGCGCAACACATTGAACCTTGACAGAGATCGGCTACAGCAGCAGAAGACCACACCGGGTGCCATTCCTGTCAGCTAAGAGCAGGAAACTGAGGCTACAATTCGCACAGGCTCACCAAAATTGGACAATAGAAGATTGGAAAAACGTTGCCTGGTCATGAGTCTCGATTTTTGCTGCAACATCCAGATGTTAGGGTCAGAATTTGGTGTCGACAACATGAAAGCATGGATCCATCCTGCTTTGTATCACGCAACACCCTGCAGAAGTGTTCCACCCCCTGGCTGTACAACCACAGCGACAGTAGGAGAATAATCAGTGATGTGCTATTAACCTCTCACTGTAGACTAGGCATACAGACGTGCCAAGGCTGCGCATACATTCATACACACATGGCCAGAAGAAATTGACTTCAGCTCCAGAAGATGCCCATGGCATCTGTTCAGACATACTGTGAGCATTATCATACCGTTATCCCTTCTTTTTACAGGTTTTACCATTTTGTAAATGAAGTTGGTCAGTTTCTCATTATGATGATTCCTCGTGTTTTGAATCCTCGTGAATTGACATATTTGATGTAGCAGAGAAGTTGATTTGTTTAAATTCTTTATGTACAGTGTGATTTTATCATCAAAATGCGGGGCATGTAATGGGAAATTTAGATTACATGATTGTGTGTTCTTGTTTATAACCAAATGTTTATAATCGAATCTTTTTTGACCGGGGTGCCCGGCTCGCGTGTCCGAAAACGGAGCGCTGCGCGCGGCGTGCGAGGAACCGGGACGCCCCGCTGAACCTGGAGGTCGGCGTAGGTGGTGGCACACGACTCAAACCCCTTTTGCCCTCAAGTAGCCTCCCTTCTAGACCCCCCAGGGCAGTTTGGCCCCTCTGGGGGGCTCGGCCCGGACGGAACAGGGTTGTTTACACTTTTTATGGCCGCAAACGCTTTATCTCGGCGAGAAAAGCTCCATGGCACACGAACCATAAAACGGGCCATAACGCAAAAAATACGAGTCCCAGAGGGGGGAAACCACTGGTGCATAAAAATATCTTCCCTTCTGCACCCTGCAGACGTGGAAACTTTTGGATCAGAACCTCCTGGAGCGCGCAGCAGGCGAATCATTTTGACCGGGGTGCCCGGCTCGCGTGTCCGAAAACGGAGCGCTGCGCGCGGCGTGCGAGGAACCGGGACGCCCCGCTGAACCTGGAGGTCGGCGTAGGTGGTGGCACACGACTCAAACCCCTTTTGCCCTCAAGTAGCCTCCCTTCTAGACCCCCCAGGGCAGTTTGGCCCTCTGGGGGGCTCGGCCCGGACGGAACAGGGTTGTTTACACTTTTTATGGCCGCAAACGCTTTATCTCGGCGAGAAAAGCTCCATGGCACACGAACCATAAAACGGGCCATAACGCAAAAAATACGAGTCCCAGAGGGGGGAAACCACTGGTGCATAAAAATATCTTCCCTTCTGCACCCTGCAGACGTGGAACTTTTGGATCAGAACCTCCTGGAGCGCGCAGCAGGCGAATCATTTTTGACCGGGGTGCCCGGCTCGCGTGTCCGAAAACGGAGCGCTGCGCGCGGCGTGCGAGGAACCGGGACGCCCCGCTGAACCTGGAGGTCGGCGTAGGTGGTGGCACACGACTCAAACCCCTTTTGCCCTCAAGTAGCCTCCCTTCTAGACCCCCCAGGGCAGTTTGGCCCCTCTGGGGGGCTCGGCCCGGACGGAACAGGGTTGTTTACACTTTTTATGGCCGCAAACGCTTTATCTCGGCGAGAAAAGCTCCATGGCACACGAACCATAAAACGGGCCATAACGCAAAAAATACGAGTCCCAGAGGGGGGAAACCACTGGTGCATAAAAATATCTTCCCTTCTGCACCCTGCAGACGTGGAAACTTTTGGATCAGAACCTCCTGGAGCGCGCAGCAGGCGAATCATTTTTGACCGGGGTGCCCGGCTCGCGTGTCCGAAAACGGAGCGCTGCGCCGGGCGTGCGAGGAACCGGGACGCCCCGCTGAACCTGGAGGTCGGCGTAGGTGGTGGCACACGACTCAAACCCCTTTTGCCCTCAAGCAGCCTCCCTTCTGCACCCCCCAGGGCAGTTTGGCCCCTCTGGGGGGCTCGGCCCGGACGGAACAGGGTTGTTTACACTTTTTATGGCCGCAAACGCTCTATCTCGGCGAGAAAAGCTCCATGGCACACGAACCATAAAACGGGCCATAACGCAAAAAATACGAGTCCCAGAGGGGGGGAAACCACTGGTGCATAAAAATATCTTCCCTTCTGCACCCTGCAGACGTGGAAACTTTTGGATCAGAACCTCCTGGAGCGCGCAGCAGGCGAATCATTTTTGACCGGGGTGCCCGGCTCGCGTGTCCGAAAACGGAGCGCTGCGCGCGGCGTGCGAGGAACCGGGACGCCCCGCTGAACCTGGAGGTCGGCGTAGGTGGTGGCACACGACTCAAACCCCTTTTGCCCTCAAGTAGCCTCCCTTCTAGACCCCCCAGGGCAGTTTGGCCCCTCTGGGGGGCTCGGCCCGGACGGAACAGGGTTGTTTACACTTTTTATGGCCGCAAACGCTTTATCTCGGCGAGAAAAGCTCCATGGCACACGAACCATAAAACGGGCCATAACGCAAAAAATACGAGTCCCAGAGGGGGGAAACCACTGGTGCATAAAAATATCTTCCCTTCTGCACCCTGCAGACGTGGAAACTTTTGGATCAGAACCTCCTGGAGCGCGCAGCAGGCGAATCATTTTTGACCGGGGTGCCCGGCTCGCGTGTCCGAAAACGGAGCGCTGCGCCGGGCGTGCGAGGAACCGGGACGCCCCGCTGAACCTGGAGGTCGGCGTAGGTGGTGGCACACGACTCAAACCCCTTTTGCCCTCAAGCAGCCTCCCTTCTGCACCCCCCAGGGCAGTTTGGCCCCTCTGGGGGGCTCGGCCCGGACGGAACAGGGTTGTTTACACTTTTTATGGCCGCAAACGCTCTATCTCGGCGAGAAAAGCTCCATGGCACACGAACCATAAAACGGGCCATAACGCAAAAAATACGAGTCCCAGAGGGGGGAAACCACTGGTGCATAAAAATATCTTCCCTTCTGCACCCTGCAGACGTGGAAACTTTTGGATCAGAACCTCCTGGAGCGCGCAGCAGGCGAATCATTTTTGACCGGGGTGCCCGGCTCGCGTGTCCGAAAACGGAGCGCTGCGCGCGGCGTGCGAGGAACCGGGACGCCCCGCTGAACCTGGAGGTCGGCGTAGGTGGTGGCACACGACTCAAACCCCTTTTGCCCTCAAGTAGCCTCCCTTCTAGACCCCCCAGGGCAGTTTGGCCCCTCTGGGGGGCTCGGCCCGGACGGAACAGGGTTGTTTACACTTTTTATGGCCGCAAACGCTTTATCTCGGCGAGAAAAGCTCCATGGCACACGAACCATAAAACGGGCCATAACGCAAAAAATACGAGTCCCAGAGGGGGGAAACCACTGGTGCATAAAAATATCTTCCCTTCTGCACCCTGCAGACGTGGAAACTTTTGGATCAGAACCTCCTGGAGCGCGCAGCAGGCGAATCATTTTTGACCGGGGTGCCCGGCTCGCGTGTCCGAAAACGGAGCGCTGCGCCGGGCGTGCGAGGAACCGGGACGCCCCGCTGAACCTGGAGGTCGGCGTAGGTGGTGGCACACGACTCAAACCCCTTTTGCCCTCAAGCAGCCTCCCTTCTGCACCCCCCAGGGCAGTTTGGCCCCTCTGGGGGGCTCGGCCCGGACGGAACAGGGTTGTTTACACTTTTTATGGCCGCAAACGCTCTATCTCGGCGAGAAAAGCTCCATGGCACACGAACCATAAAACGGGCCATAACGCAAAAAATACGAGTCCCAGAGGGGGGAAACCACTGGTGCATAAAAATATCTTCCCTTCTGCACCCTGCAGACGTGGAAACTTTTGGATCAGAACCTCCTGGAGCGCGCAGCAGGCGAATCATTTTTGACCGGGGTGCCCGGCTCGCGTGTCCGAAAACGGAGCGCTGCGCGCGGCGTGCGAGGAACCGGGACGCCCCGCTGAACCTGGAGGTCGGCGTAGGTGGTGGCACACGACTCAAACCCCTTTTGCCCTCAAGTAGCCTCCCTTCTAGACCCCCCAGGGCAGTTTGGCCCCTCTGGGGGGCTCGGCCCGGACGGAACAGGGTTGTTTACACTTTTTATGGCCGCAAACGCTTTATCTCGGCGAGAAAAGCTCCATGGCACACGAACCATAAAACGGGCCATAACGCAAAAAATACGAGTCCCAGAGGGGGGAAACCACTGGTGCATAAAAATATCTTCCCTTCTGCACCCTGCAGACGTGGAAACTTTTGGATCAGAACCTCCTGGAGCGCGCAGCAGGCGAATCATTTTTGACCGGGGTGCCCGGCTCGCGTGTCCGAAAACGGAGCGCTGCGCGCGGCGTGCGAGGGAACCGGGACGCCCCGCTGAACCTGGAGGTCGGCGTAGGTGGTGGCACACGACTCAAACCCCTTTTGCCCTCAAGTAGCCTCCCTTCTAGACCCCCCAGGGCAGTTTGGCCCCTCTGGGGGGCTCGGCCCGGACGGAACAGGGTTGTTTACACTTTTTATGGCCGCAAACGCTTTATCTCGGCGAGAAAAGCTCCATGGCACACGAACCATAAAACGGGCCATAACGCAAAAAATACGAGTCCCAGAGGGGGGAAACCACTGGTGCATAAAAATATCTTCCCTTCTGCACCCTGCAGACGTGGAAACTTTTGGATCAGAACCTCCTGGAGCGCGCAGCAGGCGAATCATTTTTGACCGGGGTGCCCGGCTCGCGTGTCCGAAAACGGAGCGCTGCGCGCGGCGTGCGAGGAACCGGGACGCCCCGCTGAACCTGGAGGTCGGCGTAGGTGGTGGCACACGACTCAAACCCCTTTTGCCCTCAAGTAGCCTCCCTTCTAGACCCCCCAGGGCAGTTTGGCCCCTCTGGGGGGCTCGGCCCGGACGGAACAGGGTTGTTTACACTTTTTATGGCCGCAAACGCTTTATCTCGGCGAGGAAAAGCTCCATGGCACACGAACCATAAAACGGGCCATAACGCAAAAAATACGAGTCCCAGAGGGGGGAAACCACTGGTGCATAAAATATCTTCCCTTCTGCACCCTGCAGACGTGGAAACTTTTGGATCAGAACCTCCTGGAGCGCGCAGCAGGCGAATCATTTTTTGACCGGGGTGCCCGGCTCGCGTGTCCGAAAACGGAGCGCTGCGCGCGGCGTGCGAGGAACCGGGACGCCCCGCTGAACCTGGAGGTCGGCGTAGGTGGTGGCACACGACCTCAAACCCCTTTTGCCCTCAAGTAGCCTCCCTTCTAGACCCCCCAGGGCAGTTTGGCCCCTCTGGGGGGCTCGGCCCGGACGGAACAGGGTTGTTTACACTTTTTATGGCCGCAAACGCTCTATCTCGGCGAGAAAAGCTCCATGGCACACGAACCATAAAACGGGCCATAACGCAAAAAATACGAGTCCCAGAGGGGGGGAAACCACTGGTGCATAAAAATATCTTCCCTTCTGCACCCTGCAGACGTGGAAACTTTGGATCAGAAACCTCCTGGAGCGGCAGCAGGCGAATCATTTTGACCGGGGTGCCCGGCTCGCGTGTCCGAAAACGGAGCGCTGCGCCGGGCGTGCGAGGAACCGGGACGCCCCGCTGAACCTGGAGGTCGGCGTAGGTGGTGGGCACACGACTCAAACCCCTTTTGCCCTCAGTAGCCTCCCTTCTAGCCCCCCCAGGGCAGTTTGGACCCTCTGGGGGGGCTCGGCCACCGGACGGAAACAGGGTTGGTCGTACAACTTTTTATGGCCGAAACGCTTTATCTCTGCGAGAAAAGCTCCATGGCACACCACGAACCATATAAAACGGGCCATCAACGCAAAAATACGAGTCCAGAGGGAGGAAACCCACTGGTGCATAAAATATTCTTCCCTTCACGGCACCCTGGGCAGACGTAGGAAACTTTTGGATCAGAGACCTCCTGGAGCCGCAGCAGGACGAATCATTTTGATCCGGGTTGCCCGGCTCGCGTGTCCTCGAAAACGGAGCGCTGCGCGGCGGCGTGCGAGGAAACCGGGACGCCCCGCTGAACCCTGGATGGTGGCGTAGGTTGTGGCACACGACCTCCAAACCCATTTTGCCCCCTCAAATGTCGCCCCTTCTAGACCCCCCAGGGCAGTTTGGCCCATCTGGGGGGCTCGGCCCGGACGGAACAGGGTTGTTTACACTTTTTATGGCCGCAAACGCTTTATCTCGGCGAGAAAAGCTCCATGGCACACGAACCATAAAACGGGCCATAACGCAAAAAATACGAGTCCCAGAGGGGGAAACCACTGGTGCATAAAAATATCTTCCCTTCTGCACCCTGCAGACGTGGAAACTTTTGGATCAGAACCTCCTGGAGCGCGCAGCAGGCGAATCATTTTGACCGGGGTGCCCGGCTCGCGTGTCCGAAAACGGAGCGCTGCGCGCGGCGTGCGAGGAACCGGGACGCCCCGCTGAACCTGGAGGTCGGCGTAGGTGGTGGCACACGACTCAAACCCCTTTTGCCCTCAAGTAGCCTCCCTTCTAGACCCCCCAGGGCAGGTTTGGCCCCTTCTGGGGGCTCGGGCCGGACGGAACAGGGTGGTTTACACTTTTTTGGCCGCAAACGCTTATC
>CM024791.1:0-49222 GCA_014281875.1 Nibea albiflora | reverse complement strand
AATAATACTGACCTGTTCTCTTGGCAGTCTCCTACGTACAACAACAGTCCTGCGCTTCGCACCACCTTTCGCTTCTAAAACAGCAAAAACATAAACATTTTACTGCAATGTTCCATTTCAGATACATACAGTTATTCACATTTAGCACTGATGATGAATGCAAACGCAAGACATGATAACAAGAAGTAGAAAGAATGTATATGAATTACCTGGATGTGCACAGGAACAGCAGTCTCCACCTCAGGAGAAGGGAGAAAAGACGGGCTCGTCTTCTCCACCCACGCGCAAGGTTGGACAACCGCACAGGAGTGAGGAATGATGAAAAACACTCCTTCAGCACACCTGTAAAATGACAATAAAAGAATACCGTCAATTGCCATTGCATAAACCCACAAAGTCAATCCATCAACATGTGAACTTCTGTGAGATCATGTAAATTCATCATAACATACCTTTTCTGAACCACCTGAGCGTCCAAGGCTGCCAGCTCAGCTTCAGGCAAACTGCGCTATAAAATGGAAGAGACAAATGCTTGTGTTACACATGAATGTAGTGTTATGCCACAGATTAAGATAAACAGCCCAGTGTATGTGCATTCATAAACATCAATTCCATAAATCAAATATATATTACCTTCTGGCCTCGAACCACGGTAACCCACCCGTCTGGGTTGGCTTGCCGGCCGTGGCTGTGGCTCGTGACCGCTCACGACCACCTGGGTGGCAAACCGGGGACGGTACGGGCAGGCGGGCACGGCCGACACGGGTGGCTCTGGCTCTGGCTCTGCGAGCTGTCTGTCGGCTGCCTGCCACAGAAGGTACGCAAGGATCGGCATACCAACGTTGTCGCTCAGGTGTGTCTGTAAAAACAAAAGTCAAAGACGTTATTACTTCATTCATTGGCAATCACTACTTATTTACATTAAAACTACACAGTACATTTCCCAGCTGTACAATCTTTGCTGCAAAAAAAAATACTTACACCATCTCTGGCCCACAAGTCGCGCTGCCGCAGAGGGAAGTTCTCTGCAATGTGGTGGAAGGGAACACCTAAACAAACATGAATGACACTATAATTAGTACATATTACACATGATTGTTTAGTAGCATAGATATAAATAAATCAATCTTCCAACATATCAGTGTAATTTAAACTTACCCTGCTCCACACACACACTGTGGTAAGCCATGCGCAGCAGCCTCTGTTCCGCCTCTGCAACACTGAGTCGAGGCGGGAAAGTCCAGCACACAACCTGCCAATCACATGTCATGTTATTACAAAGTCCAATAATTTTAACATGGCAAAAATACACACATCGTATCCAGAATAAGTCTTCTAACCATAAATTCACACTTACGTTGGACCAACGGCTGCGTGCAGATTTCACCAGGGCGGCGAAATCTGCAGACGAGTCATCCAGCCCCCTGCAAGCGGGTGAGGTTGTTGCTGGGGGCCAGGACAACGACTGCATCAGGCTGGCGAGGAAACCACAGCAGCCACGAGCTCGGGTCCTCAGGTGGCCTGCCGTCGCCCCAGGGGTGGACATGAAGCCAAAAGGACAGCGGTCCCTCTGGCATCGCAACGAACCCGTCCACCACGGCACGCAGGTGGGAGTCACCAACAAGAAGAAACGAACTGAAATGAAATAAATACAGGAGGAGTTAGTACATGGCAATGTATACTTAATGCTTTCATTGTCTCTTAAATCATTTGGATTCGAATATACCTTCTTGTTAGCGTGCGCAGCAGGAATGACCAACTTGTGCGGCTTGTTGGTAAGCTGCGACTGCTCCCACCTTCTCACCCTGTGGCGCTGACCGGTACCACGGACTGAAAAAAACAGGAGATATAATATAACATGAGAAGTTAGTCAATGTCACAGAAAAAAAACAAAACCAACAAAGACAAATGGATGGACAAAATGCACAGAAAAGAACCAAACCCAGGTAGTACATACCAAAAGGTACACTGTCAACAGGGTTGACGTCCACACGCCAACTCTCCTGCCTCTCCATCCTCCTCTTGGCAGCCTGAGAGCGGCGGTAGCCCTTGCCACGCGGCATCTGAAACATCAGGACAACAACATTGCATTAATAATAAATTCTACATCTGCATTCACAGCAGTGACATCAGAACCATTTCTTTAAAATGTAAGTGTACATTTCATCGCTTACGCTTACAACTACTGTATCCTACAATTGAAGCAAATTCAAAGTCACCACTAGCAAGCCTCTTTTCAGTACACACTGCATGATCAGACAAACACACTGCACCATGAACAACACAATGAATATGAATGAACAATGAACAATATTACCACTAACATCCTAACTTATATTTAACAAAACAGGAACATACATTACATACACATGCAGATGCTTAAAGGACACAGCACAAATAAATTTTACATCTGCACTGAACAGCACAATACTAGTAAGCCTCTTTTCAGTTCACACTGCATGATCAGACAAACACACTGCACGCACCATGAACAACGCTCTGAATCGTGACTGCTGGCTAGCCAAATAAATTTTACATCTGCACTGAACAGCACAATATGTTTTCACTAAATTCAGTAAACTCAACATGTTTTCACAATAACCAATAACCACATTATGCCACACAAAAGTCACTACTAGTAAGCCTCTTTTCAGTACACACTGCATGATCAGACAAACACACTGCAACATGAACAACACAATGAAAACTGTGTTTTGCTAAACTGACTACTGACACAGCCAGTAGCTGTAATAGCCAACATTGAACAGCAGGGTTGTACAATTTATTGTCTGCACAAAGCTTGTGCAACTATTGTATCAAGGGGATCAAACTGCAGCCCCTTACAGGACACATGAACTACATTCTGCATCTGCATTTGCAACAATGAACAACACAATATGTTTCTCGGTAAATCCACTCAACTACACATGTATACTATAATAAGCAATAACCACATTGAGCCTCAATATTACCACTAACATCCTAACTTATATTTAACAAAACAGAAACATACATTACATACACATGCAGATGCTTTGAGGACACAGCACAAATAAATTTTACATCTACACTGAACAGCACAATACTAGTAAGCCTCTTTTCAGTACACACTGCATGATCAGACAAACGCACTGCACCATGAACAACACAATGAACCCTGTGTTTTGCTAAACTGACTACTGACACAGCCAGTAGCTGTAGTAACCAACATTGAACAGCAGGGTTGTACAATTTATTGTCTGCACAAAGCTTGTGCAACTTTTGTATCAAGGGGATCAAACTGCAGCCCCTTAGAGGACACATCAACTAAATTCTGCATCTGCATTTGCAACAATGAATAACACAATATGTTTCTCGGTAAATCAACTCAGCTACACATGTATACTATAATAAGCAATAACCACATAAAGCCTCAATATTACCACTAACATCCTAACTTATATTTAACAAAACAGGAACATACATTACATACACATGCACATGCTTAGAGGACGCAGCACAAATATATTTTACATCTGCACTGAACAGCACAATACTAGTAAGCCTCTTTTCAGTACACACTGCATGATCAGACAAACACACTGCACGCACCATGAACAACGCTCTGAATCGTGACTGCTGGCTATCGTTGCCATTACGCAGCGCAAGCGACCCAGAGGTCACCGAAACAATCATTTTTCAAAATAAAAGGTTTTTCAAGTAAAAAGATCGTCCATACTCAGATAATACATAAAACGGACATAATTAATTCTTTCGTTTTCGGTCAGGTACCAGCTGATCGACTGACCATAACCGGTCCGCGGGTTGGGGACAACCACATATCAAAAATATCTACACCTAGAGAAAGCATTGGCTGTTGCCTAAATTTCTATCTCTAATTATCCACCCACGGACACCACACAACCACAATTTAACTGAGGCACGGGGGGCGTAACTGGCTGGCTATCGTTACTGTTAAACAGCGCAAGCGACACAGACGTCGAAGAAACAATCATTTCTCAAAATAAAAGGTTTTTCAAAATAAAACATCGTACATACTCAGATAATACATCAAGCGGAAATAATTAATTATTTCGTGTGCAACCAGGTACCAACTGATTGACTGACCGGTACCGGTCCGCGGGTTGCGGACCACTGGCCAACATAGTTCATTTTACGTCTTTAATATACTCTGTACTGTAGCATATTATTTACCTATCAATTTTATATGAATATCACTGTGAGCGTGAATATATTTCACCACAGAGACAATAACCAACATAACCTAACAAAACAGGAACATGGACCACATACATATCACTTTAACAGCAACAATGTAACATCCAAATACTGTAAAAAGTGACTTACCGTGATCAAGTGAAAGTGAAGTGAAGAGTTCTTGAAGAAATAATCCAAAGGCAAAAAAATCCCGCTACGTCCTGACAGACAAAGCTATCCGAAGCAACGAGAGAGATCCGGGATGCTGAAGCAAACGAATCAGCGAGCGTTACCTGAGCTCCGGCTAATATAGTGCTCACCTGGGGGCGCGCTTTGTTAAGCACCGCATCGTACCTGACAACCAACCAGCAACCATTGTTCATTAACCACGCCCCTGAGCCTCCGTGTGTGTGGTTAGTTTGGACGATAACACAGAACAGCCCCATTCTCCGCAAGTCCAACCAGCACCCTTTGATCATTTCCACGCACCTGATGCGTGTAGAGGGCTAGGTGTGAGCGGTTAGTTTGAAATCTAACACAGAGCAGTAACAGTCTCCGCAAAGCATTGCCATCTGTTATATCGTTGTACGACGCTATACGCTGCGTGCGCAAAAACACACACACACACACACACACACACACACACACCGCTCATTTACAAACAACACGAAACCCCGAAAATATGAACTTTACGGCCCCATCAATCCACTCACCTCGCAACATGACCGGCTAAATCATTGTTATTGTTATAAACCGGTACGGTCCGGTACTGCGTACCACTAAAATTGAGTGCCCAATACGTCGATCGCGAGATACCGGTCGACAGCCAGACGTGATCCAATCGATCGCAGAGGCGCCCACCGCCACAGCCGGCAGTATGGTGGGCCACCCACCCCGCTCCCGTGTGCCAGTAAGCTGTCCACCGCGTCCGCCGTAAACTCAAATGCCGTAACTGCATTAAAAGCAAAAATCCACCGATGTGCACACGTTTCACACAGACACCTCTGTCTCCACAGCACAAACAAATACACAGATAAAACAATTACGTATTTACGTCTTTTCTGAAGTGCAGCTGTGATTTCATGGACATCTTCATAAAAATTTCATATTGTCATTTAAAAATGTCGTCTTGTTACACTGCACGATTCGTTCCCGTAACGTCTGATGACCCGTTTTCTTTTGTAACTTATCTTTACGGGCTATATCTGTTTGATGTTTCTGAAGCCTATGAAACACACTCGCTCTCTGAGAACAGCTGTTGTACACCGGTGTGTCCAGCTGCGGCTTTCACTACATCAGATCGTGAGCGAGAGATAGAGAGCGCCAGCGCGAAAAACGAGACGAATAACTGATTCTGTTGATTTAGTAAACAGCGACATGTTAGATATAAACAACATAAATACTCAGACTCCTTTAGAACTATTGAATCATAAAATAATCTAATAAATCTGTCAGCAACTTTCCAGTCCGGTCAAATGGCCGGCCTCTGGGTGTAAGCTACATTACGTGGTATGCAGGTTTTTTGTTGATTGTTTGATTGGAATTTGCGTTATGTCTTGTTTTTTCATTTTCGGTATTTTCATTTTCGTCCATCAAATAGGTTAAATTCCCCATAAATAAATTGAACCATAAAACAAGAACTTTTTTCTGCATCTCCAGTTAAAGAGGAAGAAGTACAGGTGATTATCGTCCATTATGTAGGAATGCAGGTTAGATGCGGCTGATTTGCATTGTCGTTGATGAACCTTTTCTTTGCGCTTAATGGGCAGTTTGCTCTCCCAGTGTCATGGACATCACAGATAGCCTCCTGTTGAATATTTGATCGCAGTTTGATCGTTGTGAATCTCCATTAAAGAGGAAGAAGTACAGGTGATTATCGGCCATTAGGCAGGAATGCAGTCAACAATTGAGGTTAGGTGCGGGTGATTAGCATTGTCGTTGCTAACCCTTTCTTTGCGCTTAATGGGCATTTTGGTCTCCCAGTGTCACGCCCACCACAGAGCCCAACATGAACCTGGTTTGTCTACTGTATACTATACAGTAGACCTGTAGTTTGAGTGATTTCATGAACAGGACAAAAACTCATTTTCTGCTACTTCTTCATAATAAAAACATTTTGTTGCATGACCTTTACCAGCACACTACATTATGATAAATACATCACTTTTTGACACATGAAAAAAAAACAACAAAACAATACAGCTACTTTGACAAAATGTATGAAACCATTAAGCATTAAACACAAGTGCAGTTTGTATACATGGATTGGAGAGAATCCACACACACTACTCAGGTAACACTGGTGTGATTTACCCGGTTCCATTTCCACTTGTAGCAGCATTACCGAATTGTAGACTTAGACAAGATCTACAAGAAAGTCTCTTGGAGTAATGGGCTATAATGTACATTGAAAATCACAGTTTTTTAGTGTTTCAGGCTGGCTGAGAAGGGGTCCTATTTGAACAAACTCCTCCTAGAGATTTCATCCAAATGACTTCAAACTTGGTAGATGTGTTCATACAGACTTCCTGAGTACAAGTTACTCAAAATTATGAACTTTGATGAAATGGTGTGGGCGTGGCGCTCCGTCAGATTTGACCTTATCCCGATTCTGGCTAATGTGTGTGTTCGATTGAGCGAAATGCTTTGAAAGCGGTTCGCGCGGCTTCCGACTGGTGCCTTCCGACGTGCCAGCCGTCGAGTTGCGTGGGAGTGCGAGGGCCCGTTCAACGCTGCTTGCAGCTTTAATTATTTTTTTTATTATTTTTTTTCTTTTTCTTCCCCAAGTAAAATCGCATTTTCGACTGCCTATATGTACTCGAAAAGTTGCGAAAATTTGCCTACCCCCCCAAAGTCGGGTGTAAAATTACGTATTTTGGGGGTCTCGCACATGGACGGATAAAAATGGCTCCACGGCGCCACCTACGTTTCGGTTGTCAGAGGAGCCCCCGGACACGGTTTCATCCACGTGTATGAAATTTAGCGGGAGTATGTAACATCCCAGGCCGCACAAAAAAGTCTCTTGGTGACCCGGACTACGGCGATGCGTACAGCGGGCACTTTGTTTCAAAGTTGGCATTTTCGTGTTTTTGGGGTCATTTTCAGGGGTCGTATTTGAACAAACTCCTCCTACAGCTTTCATCCTATCTGTTTGAAACTTGGCGTGTGTGTTCTTAAGGCCTCGACCATGAAAAGTTATCAAAATCGTGAGGTTCAGATTTACTGCGTCAGAGGGGCGGGGCCACAAAATTTGGCGTTTTGGCGTGAAATTTCGACGTGCTATAACTTTGCCAAAAATACTCCAACCTTCATCAAACTTCTGATATATAATCACAGTCTGGCCTAGAATACATTTCCATAAAAATATTTGGAGAATTTCACAGCGCCTCCTAGTGGCGACAGAAAAGACAACTTTTACGAAATGACGCCCAGCTCGCAAAATATTGACCATATTTACCTCAAACTAGGTGTAGATGTTGTCAAGGCCTTGGTCTTGACATATGAGAAAGAATTTCAACGTTAGATCAAAGGGTGTAGCCGTGACGGCGCGTCAAAGTCAAGCGTGCCGATTTTTTTCGACGAAAAATGGAACTCCATTGACTTTTTGGCTGTGTTTCAGGCAAAAGTGTTGGGCTTTTAAATACTTTGTCAGAGCTGTCTGAAACTTCTTGTGGTAAATAAGAGCAACATTATGCAAAATTCGGCTGCATAATTAATTAGGGGGCGGGGCAAAATCGCTCTATAGCGCCCCCTTGAAAATTTCTTTGACGCAGCCCCACCACAGCTTTGGACACAGAATTATGAAACCTTAGCCGAATTGCAGATGAAGGCATGACCTACAAAAAAGTCTCTTGGAGAAATGGGCTAAAATTATCAGGAAGCGAGATATTTAGGCATGAAAATCACCATTTTTGCTGTTTTGGCCGGTTGAGAAGGGATCATATTTGAACGAACTCCTCCCAGGGGATTTTGTCCAATTGACTTCAAACTTGGTAGTTACGTTCATATAGACTTCCTGACTAAAAGTTATCAAAATCATGAGTTTCGATGAAACGCCGTGGCCGTGGCACTCCGTCAAATTTGACCCTTTGATACGACCTCCAAACTCCATTTGCTTTTTGGCTGTTTTATACGGCAAAGGCGGTTTTGCTTTCATATATTTCGTCAGACCTGTCTGAAACTTCTTGTGGTTGTTAAGACCGATATTATGCATCTTTCGGCTGCATAAAAAACCTAGGGGCGGGGGGAACTTTTTCCCACAGCGCCCCCTTGAACTTTTCTTTCAGGCAGCCCCGCCACAGTTTTAGACACAGAGTGATGAAACCTCATCTGAATTGTAGAGCATGGCAAGACGTACAAAAAAGTCTCTTGGAGCAATGGCCTAAAATGAACAGGAAGCGAGATATTTGAGGATGAAAATCACCATTATTTGGGCCCGAGCAAAAAACCATTGTTTTTCGTTTGGACGTTTTCTTCTCCTAAATGAATCGCATTTTCGACGGCCTATATGTACTCGAAAAGTTGCGAAAATTTGCCTACCCCCCCAAAGTCGGGCGTAAAATTACGCATTTTGGGGGTCTCGCATGTGGACGTATAAAAATGGCTCTACGGCGCCACCTACGTTTCAGTTGTCGGAGGAGCCCCTCGACACGCTTTGATCCGCGTGTACGAAATTTAGCGGGAGTATGTAAAGTACTGAGACGCACAAAAAAGCCTCTTGGTGACCTGGGCTATCGCCAAGCGTACGGCGTGCACTTTGTTTCAAAGTTGGCGTTTTCGTGGTTTTGGGCTCATTTTCGGGGGTCGTATTTGAACGAACTCCTCCTAGAGCTTTCATCCTATCTGTTAGAAACTTGCCGTGTGTGTTCTTAAGGCCTCGACCATGAAAAGTTATCAAAATCGTGAGTTCCGGACTTACTGCGTCAGAGGGGCGGGGCCACGAATTTTGGGGTTTTACCATGAAATTTCCACGTGCTATAACTTTGCGAAAAACACTACAATCTCCCCCAAACCTCTGATGTATAACGGCAGTCTGGCCTAGAATACATTTCCATAAAATATTTGCTGATTTTCACAGCGCCTCCCAGTGGCTAAAGAAAAGATGGCTAATGTGTGTGTTCGATTGAGCGAAATGCTTTGAAAGCGGTTCGCGCGTCTTCCGACTGGTGCCTTCCGACGTGCCAGCCGTCGAGTTGCGTGGGAGTGCGAGGGCCCGTTCAACGCTGCTTGCAGCTTTAATTATTTTTATTTTCTTTCTTTTTCTTCCTAAAGTAAAATCGCATTTTCGACTGCCTATATGTACTCGAAAAGTTACGAAAATTTGCCTACCCCCCCAAAGTCGGGTGTAAAATTACATATTTTGGGGGTCTCGCACATGGACGAACAAAATTGGCTCTACAGCGCCACCTACGTTTCGGTTTTCAGAGGAGCCCCCGGACACGGTTTCATCCACGTGTATGAAATTTACCGGGATTATGTAACATACCGAGACGCACAAAAAAGTCTCTTGGTGACCCGGGCTACGGCGAAGCGTATGGCGGGCAATTTGTTTCAAAGTTGGCGTTTTTGTGTTTTTGGGGTCATTTTCAGGGGTCGTATTTGAACGAACTCCTCCTACAGCTTTCATCCTATCTGTTTGAAACTTGGCGTGTGTGTTCTTAAGGCCTCGACCATGAAAAGTTATCAATATCGTGAGGTTCAGATTTACTGCGTCAGAGGGGCGGGGCCACGAAATTTGGCATTTTGGCGTGAAATTTCGACGTGCTATAACTTTGCCAAAAATACTCCAACCTTCATCAAACTTCTGATATATAATCACAGTCTGGCCTAGAATACATTTCCTTAAAAATATTTGGAGATTTTCACAGCGCCTCCTAGTGGCGACAGAAAAGACCACTTTTACGAGATGACGTCCAGCTCGGAAAATATTGACCATATCCACCTCAAACTAGTTGGAGATGTTGTCAAGGCCTTGGTGTTGACATCTGAGAAAGAATTTCAACTTGACATCAGAGGAAGTGGCCGTGACGGCGCGGCGAATATCGACGTTTCGCCATGACTGTAAATGTTGCTCTAACTTACGTGTACGTGGTCTGACCTGCCCCAAATTTCATTGCAGTGATGAGATTTCGGCCCTGAACACATCTGCATTTGAATTATTGCGATGAGCAATAGCGCCACCTAGATACATTTAACGAAGCAGGCCCGCCACAGCGTTTCACCTACCTGTCTGAAATTTGGCATACACGTGCACCATCACAAGGGCTACAAAAAAGTCTCTTTGGGCTCGACTGCCCGATGTAAAACGGCTCTGTAGCGCCCCCTAGAAATTTTCTTTGAGGCAGCCCCGCCACAATTTTGGACATAGAATTATGAAACTCAGCCAAATTGTAGAACATGGCAAGACCTACAAAAAAGTCTCTTGGAGCAATGGGCTAAAATTGACAGGAAGCTAGATATTTAAGAATGAAAATCACCATTTTTAGTGCATCGTTCTGGTGGACAAGGGGTCCTATTTGAACAAACTCCTCCTAGGGATTTTATCCAATTGACTTCAAACCTGGTAGATGTGTTCATATAGACTTCCTGAGTAAAAGTTATCAAAATTATCAATTTTGATGAAAGAATGTTGGTGTGGCGCTCCGTCAGATTTGACTGTCCCAATTCTGGCTAATGTGTGTGGCCTATTTTAACAAAGTCCTCCTAGGGATTTCATCCCATCTAACTTGAAAGGTGGCATTGAAAAATGGCTCAACTCCATTGAAGTGATTCAAAGAACAAATTGTCAGTAAACATTTCAGCTGCGGGGTTAAATGTCAATAAAACACATAGGAGACATTAAGTTTTGCTTAAGAATAAATATGTTTTATTGAATGTACAACAAGTCAATGATTTATTAGTAATCTGTATGGAGATAGAGGTGAGTGTTTGTAGATGAATCCAGCAGCCATGAACAGGAACGAAGGTTTCATTAGGTGCGTGACATAGAGCAAAGATGAAGAACATCATGTCGGCATACTGACAGGTTCCTGGAATATAGGCAAGAGAAAGGTATGTTAAATAAGAGTATATGGATCCTAAGAACAAGCAAGACATTAGATTGACAGTTTAACATACACAGTCAGAGGATGAGGAGAACATTGGAGGTATGATCAGGTATTTGATGCCTCAGCGGTGCAGGAGGCTCAGGAACAGGTGTGATGAATCCAGGTATGCAGGCAGGTGAGAGCTCGTTTTTCCCAACTGTATACAGAAACACAGACTGACAAAATAGACAGACAACACCACATAGGGAAGGGGACATAGGGGGAAACAAAGGGAGGGAAATGGTCCTGTACCTGAGCGTAATATGTGTGTATGTATTAACCTTAAGCAAGCAAGTACACCACAGGGGGTTTATGTCCATCTCATAAATGTGTCAGTGCAAATGCAGGGCCTATAGATGTTTGAGGTTACACAGTAATAACACAAAATCTGCAAGAGCATACAAGTCACATTACATATACAACAGGTATTTCATGATCTGTTTAAGGTTAACAATTAGTAAAATCATGCAGTTATTAACATGTCTAATAGGAATCATGAGTTATTTGTAAGGCAGTCAATAGGAATTATGTAAGTGGTTAGTATTTCATAACATATCACTATGTTATATGTTTATGTTCTAGGAGACACTTTGAGTTGTATTGAATCAGCTGAGTTAGAGTATCCATTAGGAAACAGAAACTTTGTTTGCATCATTTGTCAAATACAACTCAACCTATTATTAACTGTTATGAATCATGCAATACATTTGAGTTAGCAAAGATAAATGTATTTGATACACTTAAATAAATAAATAAATAAATACATCATAAATAAATATATAAATACATAATAAATAAATAAATATATATATATATATATATTAAACTCTCTCTTTACCTCCGTTGCCAAACACAGCTCACCCTATGATGTACAACTCCATTTTCCCATGAAAGATTAGCATAGATATAGATCTATATTTGACTCAGCAGAGATAAAGAATCCATAGTGAAATAGAATCTCTCTCCACCTCCTTTGCCAAACACAACTTAAGACTAGCAGTTATATGTTGACAACACTGTTATCAGGTCCACATGTAAATTCACACATAATTGCATCATGATCGCTGAAGTACGTTTGCAGCACTACACAGCTCACATCAGAATGTGTTGTTTTAACATACACATGATCAATTAGTGTTCCCTTTGCTGTTGTGGCTTCTGAAACATGCTGAACAAAGCCTCTCTGTGTCATAAAGTTGCAAAAAGTTTTTGATGCAACCAGGTTTTCATTGAAGTCTCCCATGACAGTAACACTTTCACTTAGTGGTTCCACATGCTCAAGCAATTTCCCAAGATTCTTTATAAAAAGAGACATGGGATACGCTGGCGGGCGATAAACAACTGCAACCAACATTTTGTTTGCAGTAAAATTGTATATCAGACATTCGATATTGACAGATGGTATTTGTATAATGTCAAAGTCCAAATTGTCTGAGGTATACATAGCAACGCCACCATGTTGTTGGGCTTTGATGGCCAACAGTCTGGGGTCACTATAACACACATTCCTAGGAACACTATGAAAATGATAACCGTCAATGGTCACAGTTTCAACTGAGGGACTCTCAGACAACCATGTCTCTGTAACAGCAACGCACTGAGGCTTCAAATGCTGTACACACAAAGCCAGGTCTTTTGCATGGCAGCCTAAACCATGGACATTCATTAAAAAGACGCTGAAAGCATTTGTTCCACATTTGTATGTTTGAATGTTGTCAATCAAAAATGGGGACATGCTGTTAAGTGCCTCTTTAATGCTGTCTTTACAATATATGGCTTTTTGTTCAAAGTCCTTCAGAACCAAACCAGATAAACTTCTGACACGGCTTAAAGCAACATATGCCTGTCCAGCTGCAAACACTCTGTCTAACGACACTACAGCCTCATCAATAGTAAGGCCCTGCACTTTATGTACTGTACAGGCCCAAGCAAGTTTGAGGGGGAACTGACGTCTCATACCACCTTTACAGGTGACCCGTTCCTCTTCAGCATCAATGCCAACTGAGGCTGTGTCAACACCAGGGGGATGTGCACAGCGTTTCCTCCAGAGTTTGCCAATGTCAGCATTGTCAAACTTGATGTAGACTTTACGAGGAAACGTTTTATCACTGTTTCCATAAACAATGTCTGTGACTGCGCCACACACCCCATTGACTAAACCATCAGCAACATCAATATTTTTGAACAACATGACACGGGCTCCTTTCCCCAAAAGCAAGTCTTCCTCCAAGCAGGTATTGCGTGCATCGGAATGATGACCCTTTAACAACACAAGCTTGCCTGTTTTTTTACTATTGATATAATCCTGAGCACTGATACAGACATAATCAGGACATGTTTTCAGAAGGAATTCCAAATTATGTTCACTGACTTGTCTGTTGGTCGGAAAAATATGTAGAGCAGAGCTCTCTTCACCGGTTTCACGAGACTTAAGGAGTTGCACATCACTACCTAACATCGCAGTGCCCTTAGAGTGTGTCCTCACTCTGTTCAGCAGTTGAGCAAATTGCTCATCTTTTTGCCGAACAATTGTGTTTAACACTGCAATGTTGAATACACCAGACCACAAATCAATACCAACATTTTGAACATAAAGTGGTTTCCCACGCACTGGAGGCAACTGAAAGAAATCTCCAACAGCAATGATCGCTATTTTACCAAACAGGGAACTGTCGCCTATTTGTTTAATTTGGCGTAATCTTCCATGGATGTAAGCCAATAAATTATGATCAACCATGGAGATTTCATCAATAATTAAAATCTGCAAGCTACTATATTTTGCACGTAAAGAGTTCAGCTTCTCCTCACCCAGAGGTGTGTATGGTAAGCGAACATCTTTGCCAATGCTAAATGTACTATGAATAGTAGTTGCATGTAAATTGTATGCTGCAATCCCTGTTGGAGCAGTCAACAAAACACAAATGTCGTCTGGGTGACGACACACTGGTGCTAGAATCCTTGTTGCCTCATATTGAATAGCCCTTATTAAATGGCTTTTACCAGTGCCAGCACCACCTGTAACAAAAATGTGGAATGGGTCTGGCTTCTTTCCCTGAGCCTGCTGCACACACCACTGTCTGACTTGATTAAAAATACCCATCTGCGTCTCATTAAGAGAGCGAAGAAACGCCAAACCGTCACTTCTGCACATGATGGAATTCCTCTTTTCCAAATGACCTGTCTGCTCTCGCTGAACAGCCAAGTCAGGGATATGTTCTGGCTGTTCATCATCGTTGGCCCGTGATTCTTCTCTACGCATTTCCCTACATTCTAACCTATCTAGTTCCTGTTCAGGGCACAACTCACACCAGGCATCATCAACAATCCCATCATTGTTGATTTGCTCCTCAACATTGTCTAACTCTTCGCTTTCTACTTCAAATGTGCTTCGATTTCTGTCAACCACAGATTTGACAGATTGCATCAAATTGTCAGCACATCTCACCTGGCCATTCAGATAAAAATCTTGAAAGGTTTCAAAGCCTACAGGTTTTAGCTGCCCGTCTGTGTAATATGGCATAAACAACTGCAGAATGCTTTGATAAAACAATTCTGGCTTTTTTGTTTCAGAGAACCGCACGTAACGCACAACTGCAGGTTGTGTGCGGGTTCTTTTCACAATGTAACCACAATCGTTTCCAAGTTTGATCTTATTAACAGCAGTTTCGTTTTTTGACAAAACGCGATACTGCGAAGCAAACGAAGCCAAACACATGTCTTGAAAATCAACGCTACCTGGCCTGTTCCTGTATCGGTCCACAAGGTTTAGCATCCACATGTCATCCGCACTAAAGTTATCTGAGGAAGCCCTATGTTGTAAAACCTTTAACGGCAAACTCATTCGAACGGTGTTTTCACCCACGGGAACAAAGACAACTTTCCGAGAACACTCTTTTAGATGCATGTTTGTGAGTCTGTAAACAGCCTCCTGAGCACACACATCTCGATTGTGGAGATAAACACTCCCCAAATTTTTCAGGCTGTCCTTTGCATCTCTGTTGCCCTCCTTTGCTGCCTCACGTTGTGCACACTGCAACAATAACCCCATTTCTTTCTCAGCTTTAGAGATATAAGAAATGATATATACAACACAGGCATACGCATCAACAACAAACTGGATGTCAATATTTGCATTCCAACACTTCAAGAGGGGTTTGCTATATTGATTGATCCAAACAGCGTTAGCCTGCCTCTTCAATACAACTTGCGTTTTACTAGCACAACAATTATAGGCAGCCTCGAAACGAGCCTGGGTGACACCTACATGCCGAAACAATTCCTCAGCTGTTTCAAAGTTAAGACTGTCATTTCTGACAGCTTCTTTGATTGAAGACATGATCTTTGCTGCAACCTCCGTTTTCATCTGCGCTAAGCTAGCCTGTCCCCTACATCTGCAAGCACACTGTGCCGACGTCTGTCCCTCAGTCGGCGTGCACGCACATGAATTTGTGTTTTCCTCGTCAGTAACACTGCGAGAAATAAACGTGCGTACAGATGGTGGCCTGGGAAAATTGAAACGACACACAGTTTTTCCCTTTTTACAGGTTTTTGAGTGTCGTTTAGAATGCTGCTGCACAGATGTTACAGTGTCCAATAATTCTTCATCGTTGGACGGTAATTCGCATGTCACATAACGATCAATGAACTGAATTACCTCTGCATCTGTGTTTTTATCAATAATAGGAGCATTCTCAATCCAAAATAGGCAATGGACATGTGGGGAGCCACGCTGCTGGAACTCCACCCTATAAAAGTAGTCCTTTATCTTGCCTATTGGATTTGCAGGAGACATCAGCACTTCTCTCAAGAAACAATGCCAGCGGAAGTCAAACATTCTTGCCGCAGTGACAGGATTACGCCGCAAAAGCTCACACCTATCTGCCCACTCTAGCTGTTCCACAGTGTCTGTTCTACCTGCCTGCTTCAAAATGCTAGAAAGAAGATTTTTCCAGCGCATATCAGCTGCAGAAAAAGAACAAAACCACGTGGGGATGCCTAGCTGCCTCACACAAGCCAACAAGTCACGCTGTGCTCCCTGCCAAAAAGCCGGGGTACCTCTAAGTGGTTTTAAAAACCGATACCCATCATCAAACTCTAAAAGATTCCTCAACGACTCCTCAGTGTTGAAGGCCTCACGACTCACTTTGTGATCCTTCCAATTTCCCTTGCCCTTTCTCAATGCAATGGACACATTTGACACAACCTTTTCAAGTTCGGACATATATTGCGCAAAAAAAATATATTCGACATTTTGTGCAAAGCGTCCATCTGCATTTAAAATTCTGTTATTAAAATACCGCGACAATGTCAAACGATGCTGTCTATCATCGTGGTATGTAGGGCTACCCTTGGGAAACAACACTGGGAAACATCTGGCTTCATTACTATGATCAGTCAGAAACTTCACAGGACAGTTTCCTTCTGCTGGAGCCAAATTCAAAATATCTCCAAAATACTGGTCAAGTGCTTCCTGACCAATATCGACAGGCATCAGGCAGGTGTCCTGGAACATACAGTGCTGCTGCCTGTCATGCAAAAGTTCATCATGTTGCACAGCGGACTGCTCAACACTATCAATCTTATCCTCACCGTCATTTGGATCTGCTTCATCGGCTTTACAAAATTCATTGAACCACTCGGCATTAAAGTTCACATCTTTATAATAAACATTATTTTCTTTTAAATATTGCAGCGCTTGCTTAATATTAGCTGTATCTATATACTCATATTCATAATGCCCTTTATAAGTAAGCTTGCGCTTCAGCTTAACAGGCAATAAAGACCCTTCCATGGAAGTACGCGGAAGCAAATTGGTCGTTTGAATAATATTTGCTGGAACACACGTAACAGGTCCATGGACTCCATTTTGGCCACCTTTAGGCAAGGCTAACATTTTCATAAATGGAATATGCAGGGCTATCAAATGCTGCTCCAATTTATTTAAACATGACAGTTCAAGTGGAACAGGGTCAAGTGCCAAATTGTTTTTCATGCTTTCAGCTGGCACTTGACCCTTATTAATTTTATAATGGCATGTATAACAGATCCAAAGCTGACTTCTAGGTGTGTTTACCCAACTACACTGCCTTTCACAATTTGTAGTGCACACGTGTAGATAGTTTTCTGTGATGCAGTTATCTGCAATCAAACAAACTCCGGCTTTTTTTCTATAATAATCTCTCCTGCACTGCAACACCTGGTGTCTAAACAACAACCTATGGCACACACAACACACAAAATCTGGACCATCTTTAACTTTGTCCAAAAAGCGCTGCATAACAAAGTCAAAGTCCTCAGCCTGCACTTTCAACTGCTGCCTGTTAAGTTTGACACCTTCACTAACCTGCTTCCTAAACTCAGCACTTCCATGATAAGTTTTTGTACTTCTCGCTTTAATATTCTGTCTATGCGTGAGATTAATTTTATATTTGATTTTACTACGTTCTTTAGCTTTATCTTGATACGACAAATCTTTGTGATATTTTTGTTTACACAACCCTTTCTGTTTTGTCTTATACAAATCATCCTCATTGTATTTCTTTTTATGCATACTTTTCACTTTGTTCCTGTACAAGTTATCTTCTCTGTATTTCCTATTCTTGTTTGTTTTCATCTTTTGCCTATAAAAATCATCTTCTTGGTATTTCATTCTATTCGCAGTTTTCTTTATTTCTCTATGCAAATCATCCTCTTGGTATTTCAACTTAAGACTGTCTTTAATAATATCCTTGTTTTTCTTATATTGAATCATACCAATTTCCCTTTTCTTTACCTTTAACAACATATTTTGATGATACGACCTTTTTAATGTGTCTTTTTTCTTCTCCCTGTGCAACACATTGCTTTGATATTTTGATCTAAATTTGGCAATCAACTTTGTTTTTAAATACTTAGAGTAACAATAATTTACACTCGATTTTAAGGGTACTGTGTTACTTTTACTCTGTTTACAAGGTCTTCTGGCCATATACTGGGTGTCTAATGACTGACTGTCTTTACACAACTCAAAGCACACATTTACATCACTGTTACAGTTCTGCAGCCGAGGTTGATTAACGCAAACAACAACTTCATAATGACAGCCATTAACATGTTGCAAGTAGATCCCTTGCTTTGACATGGCCTTATTTTTACACGAATACTTAAGCCAGCGATCATTGTAGTAAGTATAAATACTCACACCTAACAAATCGGCAGTGGCTTGAATTTCAATCTCAGTAGCCCAACTACCAACATATCTCATTCTTGATGAATTGAGATACTCATCCACAGTAGAATACTGGGATCGTAAAAAACTCGTATACTGCAAAGCATTCCTTTCTACATGTCTGACAACAGCACGCCTGACTTTAAGGTGTTTTTTTTGTGTACCAGACACAGCTTGAGACACTGCTCGAAAGAAACAGTTACCATCAGCGACAATGCTGTCACTCGTGCAAGGAGTTCCCAACATGCCAGCCGAGGAACACGTCTGCCTATCCTGCTTCTCAAAGTCTACGTTTAACAGTTTGCACAAAGCTTGTGCAACTTTTTTATCAAGGGGATCAAACTGCAGCCCCTTAGAAGATACATCACCAATAAATTCTACATCTGAATTTACAGCAGTGATGTCAGAACTTTTTCTTTTTTTAAATGTTACATTTACATTAGCCCTCTTACGCTTACAACTACTGCTTTCTATAACTGAAGCGGATTCAGAGACACTGCTAGCTACACTGTCCTCAGCACACACCACATGCTCAGACAAACACTCTGAAGCGGATTCAGAGACACTGCTAGCTACACTGTCCTCAGCACACACCACATGCTCAGACAAACACTCTGAACTGTGGTCATCTGTGACAGGATTTGTCACAGAAACAGCAGCAATCTCAAAAGGCCTGTGTCCAGCACCAAGTGAAACAGACAACTGGCATGCATAGTTGCAAACGTCTTCAAGTGTTGGCAAATGCACAACAACACTTTTCCCGTTCGCATCAACCATTCCACACGCATTACGTGCATGTGAATCAACCACTGCATAGCGACCATGCTCACAAATAACAGCACATGTACTGGCTGCCAACGTCAGAAAACATGTGCTGTATTTGCCAAGCATGTATTCTAGCCCTTTCACTAGCGACATCCCTACACCTGCATCAACAAGCTCTCCCTGATCCACGCCAACTGTCCCTGTCACCCATTCACCGTATACAAAAGCAAAGGTCTGTCCAAAAAGGACTGACTGCTGAGGCAAATCGGGAACACACAACAATCTAGACTCTCCGCTAATCACGTTACTACAGCGCAAAGACGAGTACAAATCATCACCTAAAAACAAAACACTGTCCAAATCTTTCTTCTCCCAGTCAAAAACGCTATGAACACTATGTTTTGCTATGCTGACTAACGATACAGCCATGCACTGCACACCAGGGTTTCTTAACACAGCATTCCCCTGATGGAATGACCCCCTGATACTTTTCTCTATTTGCACAATCGAGCCAAGCTGTGACACATGCTTTAATGAAATGTCACCGACCGTAATCGCTCCTGGAGTTGGACCCAGTTGCGCAGATCCTGGTGTGGCAGGATGTGGTGGCTGGACCTGAAAATGAAAAAAAAAACTGATTTTAATAACTTGAAGGATGTGTTTACGCTGCAATTAGGTAAACAAGATTTGCCCCTTGAAAGGGGGTTTAAAATCTTTTTTTTTTTTACCAACTATGGTTAAACAAGTTAGTCAACTATTCAATGTACAAACCTCATCCACCCCATGGACTGGCAGCGGCACGCTCAATCCTGGCTCCGACGTCAGGTCCACAGCATGGTGTGTGGCCTCGTTCTGTAAAACAAAGAGCATGTCAATTAATTGTTAATGACCAAATTAAAGTACAGGCAGTGTGCTTTATGGCCATTCGCCAAAAAAAGTAATGACGCTCAAACAACAAATCAATTCACAAACCTCATCCATCACAGGCGTAGAAACTGCACTGGTAGGTGTTACCACGGAAACCACCTCCACATCTGTGTCCATCTAAAGAAGAAAAAAGTCACAAATGTTTATAGCAAGTACATAACATACAAGATAAGAAGCAATTGATGTTTTTATAAGTAACAACTTCAGCAATGTCCAAGTAAAATCTCCTGATATTATTTAAACAAAACCTGAAATCACAAACCTTCTCTGCCACAGGCACTGCATTGACAGGTTTCGCCACCTCTGACACCGCTGTGTCCACCTGCAGAAGCAATTCACAACAACCAATTAACATACACATACAACACATATGCAGGCAGGAATACAGCCAAATGTACTAAATATGTTCTCATAGTGTCAAACCAAAACACAAAGATCACAAATAATACTGACCTGTTCTCTTGGCAGTCTCCTACGTGCAACAACAGTCCTGCGCTTCGCCACCACCTTTTGCTTCTAATATCAGCAAAAACATAAACATTTTACTGCAATGTTCCATTTCAGATACATACATTTATTCAAATTTAGCACTGATGATGAATGCAAACGCAAGACATGATAACAAGAAGGTAGAAAGAATGTATATGAATTACCTGGATGTGCACAGGAACAGCAGTGTCCACCTCAGGAGAAGGGAGAAAAGACGGGCTCGTCTTCTCCACAGCACGCAGCAAGGTTGGGCTGAACCGCACAGGAGTGAGTGGGATGAAACACTCCTTCAGCACCACCTGTAAAATGACAATAAAAGAATACCGTCAATTGCCATTGCATAAAACCCACAAAGTAAATCCATGAACATGTGAACTTCTATGAGATCATGTATAAATTCAACATAACATACCTTCTTCTGCACCACCTGAGCGTCCAAGGCTGCCAGCTCAGCTTCAGGCAAACTGCGCTATAAAATGGAAGAGACAAATGCTTGTGTTACACATGAATGTAGTGTTATGCCACAGATTAAGATAACAGCCCAGTGTATGTGCATTTCATAAACATCAATTCCATAAATCAAATATATATTACCTTCTGGCCTCGAACCACGGTAACCCACCCGTCTGGGTTGGCTGCCGGCCGTGGCTGTGGCTCGTGACCGCTCACGACCACCTGGGTGGCAAACCGGGGACGGTACGGGCAGGCGGGCACGACTGACACGGGTGGCTCTGGCTCTGGCTCTGCCAGCTGTCTGTCGGCTGCCTGCCAAAGAAGGTACGCAAGGATCGGCATACCAACGTTGTCGCTCAGGTGTGTCTGTAAAAACAAAAGTCAAAAGACGTTACTATCATTCATTGGCAATCACTACTTATTTACATGAAACTACACAGTACATTTCCCAGCTGTAAAATCTTTTGCTGCAAAAAAAAAAAAATTACTTACACCATCTCTGGCCCACAAGTCGCGCTGCCGCAGAGGGAAGTTCTCTGCAATGTGGTGGAAAGGAACACCTAAACAAACATGAATGACACTATAATTAGTACATATTACACGTGATTGTTTAGTAGCATAGCTATAAATAAAATCAATCTTCCAACATATCAGTGTAATTTAAACTTACCCTGCTCCACACACACACTGTGGTAAGCCATGCGCAGCAGCCTCTGTTCCGCCTCTGCAACACTGAGTCGAGGCGGAAAGTCCAGCACCACAACCTGCCAATCACGTGTCATGTTATTACAAAGGCCAATAATTTTAACATTGCAAAAATACACACATCGTCCAGAATATGTCTTCTAACCATAAATTCACACTTACGTTGGACCAACGGCTGCGTGCAGATTTCAACAGGGCGGCGAAATCTGCAGACGAGTCCTCCAGCCCCCTGCAAGCGGTGAGGTTGTTGCTGGGGGCCAGGACAACGACCGCATCAGGCTGGCGAGGAACCACAGCAGCCACAAGCTCTGTCCTCAGTTGCGCTGCAGTCGCCCCAGGGGTGGACATGAAGCCAAAGGACAGCGGTCCCTCTGGCATCGCAACGAAGCCGTCCACCAAGGCACGCAGGTGGGAGCAACCAACAAGAAGAACGAACTGAAATGAAATAAATACAGGAGGAGTTAGTACATGGCAATGTATACTTAATGCTTTCATTGTCTCTTAAATCATTTGGATTCGAATAATACCTTCTTGTTAGCGTGCGCAACAGGAATGACCAACTTGTGCGGCTTGTTGGTCAGCTGCGACTGCTCCCACCTTCCCACCCTGTGGCGCTGACCGGTACCACAGACTGAAAAAAACAGGACATATAATATAACATGAGAAGTTAGTCAATGTCACAGAAAAAAACCAAAACCAACAAAGACAAATGGATGGACAATTTGCACAGAAAAGAACAAAACTCAGGTAGTACATACCAAAAGGTACACTGTCAACAGGGTTGACATCCACACGCCAACTCTCCTGCCTCTCCATCCTCCTCTTGGCAGCCTGAGAGCGGCGGTAGCCCTTGCCACGCGGCATCTGAAACATTAGGACAACAACATTGCATTAATGATAATAAATTCTACATCTGCATTGACAGCAGTGACATCCGAACCATTATTTTTTTTAATGTAAGTGTACATTTCATCTCTTACGCTTACAACTACTGTTTTCTACAATTGAAGCAAATTCAAAGTCAGTACTAGTAAGCCTCTTTTCAGTACACACTGCATGATCAGACAAACACACTGCACCATGAACAACACAATGAATATGAATGAACAATGAACAATATTACCACTAACATCCTAACTTATATTTAACAAAACAGGAACATACATTACATACACATGCAGATGCTTAGAGGACACAGCCAAATAAATTTTACATCTGCACTGAACAGCACAATATGTTTTCACTAAATTCAGTAAACTCAACATGTTTTCACAATAACCAATAACCACATTATGCCTCAAAAAAGTCACCACTAGTAAGCCTCTTTTCAGTACACACTGCATGATCAGACAAACACACTGCACCATGAACAACACAATGAACACTGTGTTTTGCTAAACTGACTACTGACACAGCCAGTAGCTGTAGTAGCCAACATTGAACAGCAGGGTTGTAAAATTTATTGTTTGCACAAAGCTTGTGCAACTTTTGTATCAAGGGGAACAAACTGTAGCCCCTTAGAGGACACATCTACATTCTGCATCTGCATTTGCAACAATGAACAACACAATATGTTTCTCGGTAAATCCACTCAACTACACATGTATACTATAATAAGCAATAACCACATAAAGCCTCAATATTACCACTAACATCCTAACTTATATTTAACAAAACAGGAACATACATTACATACACATGCAGATGCTTAGAGGACACAGCACAAATAAATTTTACACCTACACTGAACAGCACAATACTAGTAAGCCTCTTTTCAGTACACACTGCATGATCAGACAAACACACTGCAACATGAACAACACAATGAACACTGTGTTTTGCTAAACTGACTACTGACACAGCCAGTAGCTGTAGTAGCCAACATTGAACAGCAGGGTTGTAAATTTATTGTTTGCACAAAGCTTGTGCAACTTTTGTATCAAGGGGATCAAACTGCAGCCCCTTAGAGGACACATCAACTAAATTCTGCATCTGCAACAATGAACAACACAATATGTTTCTCGGTAAATCCACTCAACTACACATGTATACTATAATAAGCAATAACCACATAAAGCCTCAATATTGCCACTAACATCCTAACTTATATTTAACAAAACAGGAACATACATTACATACACATGCAGATGCTTAGAGGACACAGCACAAATAAATTTTACATCTGCACTGAACAGCACAATACTAGTAAGCCTCTTTTCAGTACACATTGCATGATCAGACAAACACACTGCACGCACCATGAACAACGCTCTGAATCGTGACTGCTGGCTATCGTTGCCATTACGCCGCGCAAGCGACCCAGAGGTCACCGAAACAATCCTTTCTCAAAATAAAAGGTTTTCTCAAAGTAAAAGATCGTCCATACTCAGATAATACATAAAACTGGCTGGCTATCGTTACTGTTACGCAGCGAAAGCGACACAGACGTCGAAGAAACAATCATTTCTCAAAATAAAAGGTTTTTCAAAATAAAACATCGTCCATACTCGGATAATACATAAAGCGGAAATAATTAATTATTTCGTGTGCGGCCAGGTACCAACTGATTGACCGACCGGTACCGGTCCGCGGGTTGGGGACCACCACATATAAAAATATCTACACCTAGAGAAAGCATTGGCTGTTGCCTAAATTTCTATCTCTAATTATCACCACGGACACCACACCACCACAATTTAACTGAGGCACGGGGGGCGTAACTGGCTGGCTATCGTTACTGTTACGCAGCGAAAGCGACACAGACGTCGAAGAAACAATCATTTCTCAAAATAAAAGGTTTTTCAAAATAAAACATCGTCCATCCTCAGATAATACATAAAGCGGAAATAATTAATTATTTCGTGTGCGGCCAGGTACCAACTGATTGACTGACCGGTACCGATCCGCGGGTTGCGGACCACTGGCCAACATAGTCCGTTCTTACGTCTTTAATACACTCTGTACTGTAGCATATTATTTACCTATCAATTTTATATGAATATCACTGTGAGCGTGAATATATTTCACCACAGAGACAATAACCAACATAACCTAACAAAACAGGAACATGCACCACATACATATCACTTTAACAGCAACAATGTAACATCCAAATACCGTAAAAAGTGACTTACCGTGAACAAGTGAAGTGAAGTGAAGAGTTCTTGAAGAAATAATCCAAAGAGCAAAAATCCCGATACGTCCTGACAGACAAAGCTATCCGAAGCAACGAGAGAGATCCGGGATGCTGAAGCAAACAGAATCAGCGAGCGTTACCTGAGCTCCGGCTAATATAGTGCTCACCTGGGGCGGGGCTTGTTAAGCACCGCATCGTACCTGACAACCAACCAGCAACCTTTGTTCATTATCACGCCCCTGAGCCTCCGTGTGTGTGGTTAGTTTGGACGATAACACAGAACAGCCGCATTCTCCGCAAGCCAACCAGCAGCCTTTGTTCATTTCCACGACCCTGAGCCTGTAGAAGGCTGGGTGTGAGCGGTTAGTTTGAATCATAACACAGAGCAGTAACAGTCTCCGCAAGCATTGCCATCTGTTATATCATTATACGAAGCTATACGCTGCGTGCGCAAAAAAAAAAACACACACACACACACACACCGCTCATTTACAAACAACACGAACCCCCGGAAATTTGAACTTTGCGGCCCCATCGCTCCACTCACCTCGCAACATGACCGGCTAAATCATTGCTATTGTTATAAACCGGTACGGTCCGGTACGGCGTACCACTAAAATTGGGTGCCCAATACGTCGATCGCGAGATACCGGTCGACAGCCAGACGTGATCCAGTCGATCGCAGAGGCGCCCACCGCCACAGCCGGCAGTATGGTGGGCCATCCACCCCGCTCCCGTGTGCCAGTATGTTCAACTGTAGCTGTCAAGCGCGCCCGCCGTAAACTCAAATGCCGTAACTGCATTAAAAGCAAAAATCCACCGATGTGAACACGTTTCACACAGACACCTCTGTCTCAACAGCAGAAACAAATGCACAAATAAAACAATTACGTATTTACGTCTTTTCTGAAGTGCAGCTGTGATTTCATGGACATCTTCATAACATTTTCATATTATCATCTAAAATGTCTTGTTACGCTGCACGATTCGTTCCCGTAACGTCTGATGGCCCGTTTTCTTTTGTAACTTATCTTTACGGGCTATATCTGTTTGATGCTTTCTGAAGCCTATGAAACACACTCGATCTCTGAGAACAGCTGTTGTACACCGGTGTGTCCAGCTGCGGCTTTCACTCCATCAGATCGTGAGCGAGAGACAGAGAGCGCCAGCGCGAAAAAAGAGACGAATAACTGATTCTGTTGATTTAGTAAACAGCGACATGTTAAATATAAACAACATAAATACTCAGCCTCCTTTAGAACTATTGAATCATAAAATAATCTAATAAATCTGTCGGCAGCTTTCCAGTCCGGTCCAATAGCCGGTCTCTGGGTGTAAGCTACATTACGTGGTATGCAGGTTTTTTGTTGATTGTTTGTTTGGAATTTGCGTTATGTTTTGTTTTATCATTTTCGGTATTTTCATATTTGTCCATCAAATAGGTTCAATTCCCCATATATAAATTGAACCCTAAAACAAGAACTTTTTTCTGAATCTCCAGTTAAAGAGGAAGAAGTACAGGTGATTATCGTCCATTATGTAGGAATGCAGGTTAGGTGCGGCTGATTTGCATTGTCGTTGCTGAACCTTTTCTTTGCGCTTAATGGGCAGTTTGCTCTCCCAATGTCATGGACATCACAGATAGCCTCCTGTTGAATATTTGATCGCAGTTTGATCGTTGTGAATCTCCATTTAAAGAGGAAGAAGTACAGGTGATTATCGGCCATTAGGCAGGAATGCAGTCAACAATTGAGGTTAGGTGCGGCTGATTAGCATTGTCGTTGCTAACCCTTTCTTTGCGCTTAATGGGCATTTTGGTCTCCCAATGTCACGCCCACCACAGAGCCCAACATGAACCTGGTTTGTCTACTGTATACTATACAGTAGACCTGTAGTTTGAGTGACTTCATGAACAGGACAAAACTCATGTACTGCTACTTCTTCATAATAAAAACATTTCGTTGCATGACCTTTACCAGCACACTACATTATGATAAATACATAACTTTTTGACACATGAAAAAAAAACAACAAAACAATACAGCTACTTTGACAAAATGTATGAAACCATTAAGCATTAAACACAAGTGCAGTTTGTATACATGGATTGGAGAGAATCCACACACACTACTCAGGTAACACTGGTGTGATTTACCCGGTTCCATTTTCACTTGTAGCAGCATTACCAAATTGTACACTTAGACAAGATCTACAAGAAAGTCTCTTGGAGTAATGGGCTAAAATGTACATTGAAAATTACAGTTTTTTGGTGTTTCAGGCTGGCTGAGAAGGGGTCCTATTTGAACGAACTCCTCCTAGGGATTTCATCCAATTGACTTCAAACTTGGTAGTTAGGTTCATATAGACTTCCTGAGTAAAAGTTATCAAAATGATGAATTTTGATGAAAGAATGTGGGCGTGGCGCTACGTCAGATTTGACCTTGTCCCGATTCTGGCTAATGTGTGTGTTCGATTGAGCGAAATGCTTTGAAAAGGGTTCGCGCGTCTTCCGACTGGTGCCTTCCGACGTGCCAGCCGTCGAGTTGCGTGGGAGTGCGAGGGCCCGTTCAACGCTGCTTGCAGCTTTAATTAGTTGTTAAAGTTGCATAAATCAGCGTTTTTATATTAGAATGAAACATTTAATCAACACAAATAAATGTCCAAATTAAACATTAATATTTGCCAGTTATCTTACACAGTACCCTCAAATTAATCAATATTTTTGATCGCAGGTAGCTGTTCAGTTAAAGGTCACCTGTGGAGTTTGTTTACGTCCAGAGTTTCTCACCCTCCTTGATTGGATGCATCCAAACAAATGCATCCAGTGCATTTTCTGCTTCATAAAACATTTAAAGCAAAGCTTTAAGCTGTTCATTGTTGCCATCCATGTTTGGTAGCTCGCAGTCTTCTGCCTTGTCTTTGCAGGTACATTGGTTTGCCTTCTTACACGTGACTGCCATCAAATGCCCAGTCTAACAGTAATAACCTAATAACCAGAAACCCCACGTGATGCCTTTAAAGCTGCATTAATCAACTTATTTTATATTCAAATGAACTAATACATGTGAAGTGAAAGAGGTGGTTCATCACAAAGAAACTACAAATTCTACAGAAATATTTATTAAGATTTAGGACCTCATATGACAGAACTTAAATATTCATTGCTATGTTTTCATTAGTGTATAGTCATTTTTCATGGTGTTACCTTAGAATGAGGCTTTTATATCTACAGACACCACATGTTGAACCAGCATCTGTCTACAGCAGCCCGTAGTGGACAAACTATAAACTGGCTCCAGATTGGGCATTTGTGCATTTTGCTGCACGCAAGACGCTGCCAATCCACAACTACTGCTAACCGCCTAATCCTTCACACTGGACCTTTAAAGCAGTCTCTGTATTACTCAGTATTTACAATATTTATATGTGTGAACACAAAAACGCGGTGAAAAACAGACGGCCTAAAATGCATGTCTTCACAAGGTGACAAAAAAAAAGCACATTAATGATGACTGCATGCCATTAAGTCCTTGTAAGCCATTGTCAGTGCGTAAGCATGCATTATAACAGGGCCCTGGAACTGGGTCACCCAAATGGAATGCAGCCATCATTAATGTCACAATGTCTGCTGTGGAAACAGCTTTTAGTTCCAGACTTCAACTGGTTATTTCATGCATATTGCTTCTTTGTCCACGCTGTGCCGAGGTGTAAAATCATAAATCATTCACTCATTGTACAGGAAAACATCAGAGCTCGTAGTTTGTGGTAGGAAGAAAGAGAAGCACTTACTTTGGCGTCCTACAAAAACGTTCAGCACAAAGTAAAGAGAGGAGTTTGATCAGAGCAGTGAGACAGAAATCTTGCTTTATGCAGGAGGAGAAAAACACACTCGCTCATACACAGACTGAAAGTTTCATTTTCAACATAAAACTTTGCATTGTTCACCAATTATACATTTTTCAGGGGTTAATTTTTCTGGAATCCCTCGCCACCTATTATGTCGACTAAACGTCGTCATCTGCAAAGAAAATGGATCTTAACGCTGTTTGGTTATTGGGTTTGTATCAGACTTGCAGTAAAAATAAAAGTTTAATGTCCACCTGAATTTCAGAGGTGTCACATGGATGGAAAAATACCATGAAAACAGTGAAATTAAAAAAGACAGCAGTGTGCTTAAGTGACAAAGAATCATAAACAATTTATTTATTCATCATATCTATTATATACATTGACAAAATATCTATTTATTCAATTTTTCTTAGGATACAGATGAACAACGACAGATCATATAAAACATTAAGTGCCTCATCAGTGTGCATTCATAACATAGAGACTTGATAAGGCTAATTATTGTTTAATTATTATAGAATATAGATATAGAATATAAGTGTTTAAATGTCTATAATCAGTGTAACATTATAAGTTAATCAGTGCAAAAACAAATACTTCTTTAGCATGAATCCCTCTGACACTTACACACTTACCTTGAGAGGTTTTTTTTTGCTATTTGTTTAAATATTAATAACTTTAAAGATTTAAAAATAACATGTTGAATGTTGAAAATCTATTCTAGTGTGTGTTTGTTCTGATTTGAATCATTATAACTCCTAGAAATCACAGAAATACCTATTAAATACACAATTTAAAGTGAAAATACAAAAATCACAAACTGTGACCAACAAATCCACAACAGACGTGACAGATAAACAGGTAACGTGTGACTTCTAATGCATCCGCACCCTCCCACCTCATGGCTGACGTGATGTGAATTCAGTCACAAAAACAAGCCAAAGAAAAAATGAAATATTTAAAACCGACTGATGAACACCTCTTGGACATGATGATGACGTGACTTCATTCTGTGTTTACATTTAATACTCGTGCCTTGAAGGTTTACCGTGTACGTAAGCACAGTGTGTGCACCACAGGGGGCAGTGTGAAAAAAGAAAAAAAAGATGTTGGGGTGTTTGTGAAGAATCATTTTGACATGATTTGTTTTACACAGTGTGTCTTAATCCTGCTGTTTTCAATCAGGTGTGATCTTCAACTATCAGTGTACTGACCTTTTTTCACAGCAGCCAATTTCACATGAAACAGTTGGCTGTTTCCAATCATACTAATTAAGGCTCAGTTCCATTTAGTGCAACAGAACTTTCCAGTGAGCCAACATGCAGCACAGCGGCACCCTGACTCTGTTTGACCTGAATGGAACGGAGCCCTAATTAAAAATGGCCTGCTGTGAAGTAAAAGAAGTTCATTCTGGACTTTGGAAACAGGTATAAAAAGAAAAGAGAGAAATTAGAATATTCAACACAAACGTCCACTTTATATGCACGTCACTGCTCTGGAAGGTTGAAGGCCAAGTGGGCAGAAAGTTCTAGTAAGTGAACCGAAAATTAATCAATCTCATTAAATTCATTCACATTGATATTTTTGTTCCTGTTGTTTCAAATTATTGGCATTTATTTTTATTTTTTGTCAGGTGTCAGGTGTTGGTGACCCTGACTGATCTCCTTAATCCCTGCTTGAGGTTTCTGCCTCTTAAAGGAAGCTTTGTCCTTGCCACTAGTCACAAAGTGCTTACTCATGGTGGTAACTGTTGGGTCTCTATAGATAATATTATAAAGAGTACAGTCTAGACCTGCTCTGTACAGTCATGAGGTAACTTTTGTCATGATTTGGGTCTATATAAAGGTTACTGTTACATGTGTGGAGTCATTTCCACTTCTTTATATTTGATTATATCACAGTTTCTTGTCTTAAATGATAGTGAAGACTTAGCGGACACATTGGGGATTTAAATAAAGAATAAAACATAACAAACTGAGGTAAACATTTTCTGTCACATCATATTTTTTGCGTCATGATGGCACATGATGATTTTTACTGTGGTAATAAGAGGTTGTTCAACTGGTGCAATGAAACCAATAATACGTGGACGAATGACAGGCATGTAACAATATTTCACCATTAAATATATTATCTATCACCAATAAACATATTGATGATTATAAGAAGAATGATCTAATCCAGCTCAAAAACTTTCATTATTTATCGTAGTTAAATTTACTTTAGTTAAATTTGTGACGCTGTTTCATGACTGTCATGTATCGGACAGTGAGCTGAGGACATTGTTCCACCTCCAAACCAATGACAATGACAGGTGCTCAGAGGGCGGAAAGAAAGGTGCCAGGCACTGAGGAGCTCAGCATGCAGGGTGGATAGCAGCAGCAGTGGCAGCAGCAGCAGCGATGGCAGCCATTCAGTACACAGGCACATTAAAGTACTCATGACGGGGCTGAAGGGGAGAGAAACGCACACTGCTTAGAAAACAGGCAACATGAGTCGTTACAGACATTCACACGACATGCAGGAGACAGTGCAGCAGGCTGGAAGACAAATTCTCACCACTGTTACACACTTTATCTATTAAAGGAATAGTTCACATATGCCTTATTCACTGTCTGCTAGTGAGAGAAGATGAGTACTAATATTCTGATCTGTATGAGAAAAATTACACTAGTGCCATGAATAAGTTAGCTTAGTTTAGCTTAGCATACAGACTGGAAATAAAGGTAAACAACTAACCTGGCTTTGTTGAAAGATTAAAGATTAAATCTCTCTAATTGACATTTTGAATCTAGTTTGTTAACAAAAACATAAAAAGTATTCAAGTGTCTCAGGGTCTTGTTCACGAGTGAATGCGAAAATGGAGCGTGAGCTGGACCAGTGGGTTAGTGCAGCGAAGGGCATCGCGGATACAAGTGGCCGAAATGAGCTTTGAGTCGAACCACTGTTCCTTTGGGTCGAAAGGTGAGCCAGCTGAGGTGGTTTGGGGCATCTGCTCCTTTGGAGGTGTTCTGGCTACATATGAGGAGCTGGGATGTGTTGCTGGGGAACGGGGCACCTGGAACACTCTGCTAAACCTAAAGCGGTTCCCAGTCTTTTGTTGAGCTAAGGTACCCGATTGTAGCTTCATATTTGGCATTCAAACATTGGAGTGGTATCATTCTTCTCACTTCAACTCTCAGCAAGAAAGCAAATAAGCAGAACTCCTAAAATGTCAAACTATTAGCCAAAGACAAACAAACTGGTTTTAATGTCTCTCTTCGCTTACATATGTAACAGATACAGTCATAGTGTCAACTGCCCATACAAAAAACAAACATATAAACATCTGATAGAGGACAGTGTCGATGAAATGACGCATAAATGGATAACAAAGACAAACAGACTTTGTTTGTCTGCTGTGGAGGGACTAGCTAGTGACACGAGACCAGGAAAACTGTCTTATCCTGCAGAGACTGAACTACAGACAGACATATGATATATAAGGTTAGAAGACTGAGACTAGTTAGGGCTCTAATGGTACGGATGGCCTAAATCCACAGACACAGAGTAATCACCTCTCGGACGGCCTAATTCTGGAAAAGACCAGAGGACTCAGAGACCATATTTGGGACCATCACACCTGTGAGGCAAACAGTTTTATAAGGACAGAAATAAACAGAACGAAGCACCACTGATCAACTTAAGATCTCTCTGAAACCTACAGCATCTACACATCTATAGTATGTACTCTAGAGGAGGAGGAGGAGGTTAACTGTGCACCAACACAAGAACAATGGCCTATTCATGGGGACATCTCTGCTCATTTTATCTCTGATGTCTCACATGCAGGGTTGAGCCGAGCAGGAGGTCTTCTGAGGCATCATTATTCTAAAAGAAGATCTGCTTGCTGGCACCAAAGTAATGGCCAGCTCCTGAGAAATGTTTCATTAAAGGCTTATTAAAATAACTTCAACCAAATCCCCTGTGGTATGTCTTCTATGTAATTACTGCACTATGCACTTACTAATGCCTTCAAGCCAGAGGCACTTATTACAAACATGCCCCCAACTCAACCCACGGCATTTTCACCAAGTCAAATGCACTTAAAGTTCAGATGTTCAGATGACTTACACGCCACCAAAGCATGAGGAAACTCTGCAGCTCAACATGTTACTATGGTATTTTTAAAAGTTTACATAACTGAACTGATCGCTAAGTTACATCTGATTGTTCTCCTGATTATAAAATTACGTTCTTCATCCACAGATAATGTTTCTGCCTGGTGATATTCTTTAGGTTTTATTTTTGTCAATTAATCCCATGAAAACAACAAAGCCAACAACGAACGGCTTAAACTAACTAAGCATTGTCTGCGTAATCAAAGCCCGATATATCTTTTTCCTCCGTGCAACAGAGCTCCATTGTTGTCCAAAAACGCCACACTGTTGCGCTGGGAGACTCAATTAAGTTTATTTTAAGTCGATCCCACATACGTCGCTAACACACACCAATGTGTTATTCTGCCATTTAAAGTAGTCCTCAATGAATGCATTATATAGTCTTCTTTGAGTAATGTGTGCTAAAATATACAGCGACCAGCTATTTTAGGAAATTACTGAGCCTTTTTTAAATATTAAACTACATATTTGTGAGCTGTTTTTAAAGATTCACATCTTCAGTAGAAAGAAATGAGCCTGGAGTTGAGTGCAACAGACTAGAGGCTAACAGCAAATGACGAATATGCGTCTGTTCTATTTTTGATGGACATCACGAGCAGCACGCTTCAGTCTGCACAGAGCGGTAGAAATCTGGTTGATTTTCAAAATAAAAGTTTTAGGGGAAACAATTGAACTACGATGAAAAATGTCCTAAAAATCTGAGCAAGTTAACAAAGTCTGGCAAGCAAAACACTTCTGGAGCGCTCCTGGTGAAGTTTGAAGTCGTGTGGAGAATGGACCAAACCATTGTCGTGTCAACGATGTGACGAGACCAGCACAAGTGGGAAGTACAGAGATAGCTTGACTTGTGATGGTTTAGGTATTTTCATGGGATTTGTTGAGAAAAATGTAGAATATCGCAACACTTATCCTTAAATGTATATTTATTAGAAGATGAAGAAGTTGTGTGAAATGGTCATTTTGGGTCAAATAACACCAGGTACAGAAGAATGAATAATGTATTTTTAATTAATGTAAATTATTGCTGTAATATAATTGGAGCATTTTCATTCAGTGCTGTTAGTAAAAACAGGCTAGTCTTCACACAGGCAGCAAAGCTCTCTTCACTTGTCATTTAAAATGGTTACTATCTAAATTTTAATTTTTGGACAAGAACGAAGAGTAAAATTCACACACAAAAAAAATGTAGAAAAATATCCAAATTTAAACAGTTTGAGCCAAATTGCAAGTGTTGGACTATACTGCCTGTTAGTGAAAGTAAGTGTATTCAGACATGTTCTAAACAGCCAAGTTTGAGTTCATGCCTGTTATGACCCTTACATAGTTTCTTGTATTTTTCATACTGACAGAAGAACATGCAGGTCGAAGTCCACAGCACACAGAACTGTAAACCCATGCTGACTGACTGACTGCATCAGTCTTCTAGTTACCAATTGCCTGGATGGAGGCATGGGTGGACTCTAGGCCCATTACAAGATCTCCTCATTTGGCAAACTTCCCCAGTCTTCACTCTGGCTCTACAAATACAGAAGTGAGCCAGTCAGAGACCTCTTACTCTCTCTGGGTAAACACTGACACTCGAGGTTTATCCAAAGGGACTTACAAAAAGGAGAAACAATCAAGGTACAGTGCAACAAGGACATGTTCAAGTACTACTCGCATAGAATCAAATGACAGTTGTAGAGGGGGATAGATTTATCATGTCTGGTTGTTGGTATTGTTGGAGAGGAGGTATTCTCTCAAGAGCTGGAGGTCTTCAGGAGGAGGTTTCTGAAGGTAGAGAGGGACGCCCTGATCTGGTATGAACTGGCCGGACGTTACATCAATGGGGAAACAACAGACGAGAAACGTTTAGCTTGCCCTGAGCGTACGGGGGGGCAGAACCAGGCGTAGTTCACTGGTCAGGAGATAACATATAGGTGGGACTATTTTGTAGTCAGCATTAGTGATTTAAATTTAGTGTTGGCTGTTACAGGTAGCCAGAGCTCGATGAGCAGTGGAGTAACATGTGACCTTTTGGGCTGATTGAAGACCAGGTGCATCACCGTGTTTCTGGATTATCTGAAAGGGTTTCACTGTTCAGGCTGGGAGGGCCGTCAGGAGGGCGTTACAGTAATCGAGTCAGCCAGTATCAGGAGTTGGGTAGCATGTTGAGTCACGTCCTGATTTTTGAGGCACTACCAGGGCAACCGAGGCAACGTAATCAGAGAAGGTTAGCTGGTCAACAATCATGACTCCTAAGTTTCTCTCTAACTTGGTACGGCTAAGAGATATGGAGTCAGTTTTGATGTTGATGTCATGGTGTAAAGTAGGTTGGGCACTTTACAAATGTACACATTAAGATCTTACCATAAGCCTTTTAGGATCACAGCACAGTTTGTTCTCTACAGTACAGCTACTTGATGGTGCTGCTGACTGTAAATCACAAACACCTTCACAGTTTGTCCTCAGAGATTACAGACTTGGCCGAGCAGCTGCTGCCTCACAGCTAATGGTTTTGGATTTGGCTTCACGACTTTATTGCTCATTACTTACTTTGTGTTCCAAGTTTGGTAACGTGAGTAAAATTTCAAAGTCAATTGAGTTTGTAAAGTTTCTAAGTCTTCTCATTCGTATGCACTGCACATGGAGGAATGTTACAAATTGAATCTATAAGGTGAAAAATGAAGCTGGGTATACTGCAGATCAAGAAATAACAAAGGCAAAGTAATACTTTTATGTTTGAACATAAAAATGGAAACAAGCGAACAGGCCTTGCGATGTAGTTCCTGTGAAATTAAACTCTCCGGAGGCGCAATAACTTAATAATAAACCCTGGAGCTGCAGTGGAATATTAACTTGATGTCATATTGTCCTGTGTTTGCAGCAGGAAAAGGAAGAAATGCACTACCGCATAAAGCAAACTATATTGCCAACAGATTTTCTCTTGAAAATCACACAGCGGCTGGGATTTTCTGTGATACTGGCTTATCTCAGATCATCTGCATCAATGTACACATTATAAAAATGTACACATTATAAAAAACATGATGTACACATCAAATGTACATTATATATATCAATGTACTTTGACCCACAGTTCTATTATTTTAGGTCAGCAATGTAGCAAAGCAATGTAGCCACCCCTAACGTCATAAATTCCCACCTTTACTTATCCTGTCTTTAAAAGACTTTGGCAAAGTCTATTTAGACAGTTGTTGTTTTGTTTTTTATCACAGTTTCTCTGAGTCTTTATGTATATATCTACCAAGTCTGAGGAATCTCTCTTTGTGATGAATGTAAAAAATAAGTCATCCTTTCAAAAAATCCATTACCGGTCCGCTCTGTCGTCGTTCACATCACATTTCTTCTCCGCTGGATATTAATGGTTTGTCAGCAGTGGCCTTGTTCTCTTCCCAGAACTCATTAGCGGTGGCCTTTTAGCTCGCTAACTGACTAAATGTTGAGCAAACAAATCCAACAAACCCATCAGCCCCCTGAAACTGGACTGACTATACAATAAACTACTTTGTGATGCCAAATATTGTATGTTTTGATGCCTCTTCAACATTAAAACTGCCTGAAGGCAGCTCTGCTAACATATTCAAGAGTTCTCACAGTTAAGACGTCTGAATTATGTTGGTTTTGATAGATGATCTTAATGGTTTAAAGCCCCTTGTGTGCTCAGGCTGTGGAGTTTGTTGGTGTTTCTGCTGAATACGCACTTGCTCAGCATCATAATTGCAGTGAAACTGTGCGTGTGCTGTGTGTGTTTGCTGCTGTTATTATGCCACTCCCCTCTTTAAGAAACGCTAATCCAGGCCAGAAGTGTTTGTGTGGTCTCAGCAGCGCAGACAACGAGGCTTTGTTTGTGAGCTGCAACCTGAGCTCGCCTCGCTTCGTCCCAGTCTGAAAAGACTGTAAAGAATGTGTGAAATGTCAAAGTGAATCACATCAGTGGAAATGTTTTAGTCACTGAAAGGAAGACCGTTTTTTAACTGATTAGGCTACATAGGTAATAATTTAACTTATAATTGGACTAAATCAGGGAGATTCTCGTTAGTTTTTCAAGTGCTTGCTGATGAAGAGTTGTTGGTTAGTGACTGGGTTCACAGCTACATCAGAGATGTCAGGGTTGGAGTCAATACGAAGCAGAAAAAAACACAACAGTAGCTTCATTATCTAAAGTGTGTTCCTGATGAAATGTTGCTGTTGCTGGTGTGTTGTTTCTGCTGATGACTCTACAGTACATCTATGACTACTGATCTAACACTACAGTGAGGATTTATTGGGGTCTGTACAAACTGTACCTGCAAACAGGCGCATCTGAAAGTCTATATTCTGAAAATCACAATAGTGAGGAATAGAACAGGCAAAGAGAGAAAAATGTCAGCTGAAATGAAGATCAACATCAAGCAAACTAAACAGATAGAGAATAAAACACACTGAAAACTGGACACAAGGAAAATCACAAGAAATGAAAGCTTTGGTGAAAGAGGCTGCATGTATTGCAGTATGTTCATGCAGCTAAAGCTGGATTTAGTCCAACACTGACCAGCGAAAGAACATGATCAAGAAAGAAACAACCGTAAAGCCAAAGTAACTGCAATCCCAACATCCTATTTTTATGCGCCACTGGATTTTTTAATGATTATTTTCAGCCATTATTTAATAGTAGCAGCTGAACAGTGACAGGAAAGTGGGCATGACATGCAGCAAAGGGCCACAGGCTGGGATTGAACATGGGCCGCTGCAGTAAGGATTTAGCCTCTGTGAGGTGCAAGCTCTACCAGGTGAACCACCAGGGCGCACCTTTATGTCTGTTTACTTCATAATAAAAAAAAAAACAGGATGGAAACGCCAGAGATTTTTTTAAAAAGTCCATATGTTGCTATTGTTGCTGATGCTTGGCTGAAACACGACAAAGTGCAATGGAAAAAAAACTATAGTGCAAAAAGTATTGAATTCAGACAGGATCCGGTGCTGTGGCAAAAACAAGTTTTCCATTCATTTGAGTGCAGATTGTCCTTTTAGGAGACAGTTGACCAGTGGTGGACACTCATATCGGTCAAATCACAGTCAGCCTGAAATGTCTCTGAAACTGAGACTATCCAGGTGGATTAATGGACTGAACTCTGATACTCTACCTGTTGTGTTCTGGCTTTGTTTATTTTCACGCACCAGCTTCTAAATCTGTGTCTGACTTGCAATTTATGCTGCAAAATAGTGACACGAAGAAGTTTAATTTGATTGACTGAGACTGTGAGTGAGTGAGCGGTGGCATTGTTTCACAGCGGTTATGTTCAGCGCCAAACAGACACACCGCTGCACAACCTTGCAACAATTCAACGCAGCACCTGATCCTGTCTGAATGAACCTTTAGCAGTTCGATCGTCTAATTCTTTCTATTCCACTTGGCTAGTTAAAATGGAAAGTGAGGCAGATTACTATGAAGTACATAAATAATAAATAATTATTGTTCACATATCAATAGGTGCCTTACCTCCTGTAATAGATCAGCCTGCTCAATGGCCTTCAATACATTCTTCTTGGACGTCTCCTGAGCTTCTCCACCCAGCAGGAATTCATCCAGGATGAAGTAAGCCTTCTCAAAGTTGAAAATAATGTCCAGCTCACAAACCTGATGTTTAAAAATGAAAGCACATTCATTATGAATGAGCAGGTTAGCAGGTGGTAACATACAGTATGATTAACCATGCCGTGGATGCAGCAGAAACATACACTGCCAAGTATTTGTCCAGCAGCTCCACATATCTGTGGATGATCTCCAGCGTGATGAGCTCGTTGTCCTGGTCCTCGATGGCACAGCAGAAGTACAGGCTGGCATATCTGCGACACAATGACAAGCCAGCTGTCTTAAACTTGACAACAGCATTTCAAAACGAATGTTTCATTGTGCAAAACGTTCACATCAACCTGACAAAGTAGAAGAAGAGCTGACTTTATGCATTTTTATCACTTAGACAGGATCTCCAAGTGATATATACTGTCTTTGCGCTCGCTGCAATAGTGCTGAGAGAGCACTTCTCTATTATTATGAAGATCGCTGTTTACTGTGTATGGGGTATTCATTTGAAAGCCAGAAGCCGGATGCAGAAGGCTGTATGACTTAAGCCTCGTTCTGCCATGGTTCTTTATCCCTGATAATCCCTGAGGCACTCTTTAAACATGTGATGATTGGCTAATACAGGAGCTGGTTCAGTTGATCCCTCACAGCCAGCGGGGCAGGAGGTCATAACTCCAGATTTTAGAAAGACGAGTAACAAGTCTCAAACTCGACAAGACCTGAACGTGTTATCGTCTGTTTCCTTTAAATTCTTTAATTGTTTTATGCTCGCTCCATCTTTGTCTGCTGTGTACAAGTGAGTGTGAGGCACAGCCGAGCTCAGGAAACACAAAGGGTTCAGTTCAGCCGTCTGTGGCATAGAGAAATGATACAGCACTTTTATTGTAGCTGACTCATGTGGGGTCAGATCTTTAAAAGCAAATGCATAACTGCAGAGAAAGTTTCTAATGTAATTTGCCTCTTAATGTTGCATTTGGCAGCCTGGAGGAAATTAGACACCTTGTTAAACATAGATTTGATATCAATAACTTGATTTAGCATAATGGTGTTTATGACTTTTTACGGTTACTTTGTTGATTTCACACTTGGCACGGAGAACAGAGCTTTACTTGGACTATGAAATCAAAGTGTTTTCTTCTGGTAGACATGTCCAACAGTGCACGTCCCGTGTGTGCCACCAGAACTATTTGTGGCCTTTTTAGTCAATGTTTGGAATCTGAATAGAAGCGCTGTTGTCCGTTTCAGAAGCAGCTCTCTGCTCAGCTGACGCCATGTTGGTGGTCCTGCCTCTTCCACCTCATGACTAATCTAAAAATCAGCAAAGACGGGGATCGTCTGCGGCTGACCTGAGTGCTCAAATAAGCCATTTGTAACAGCACCCACCTGTCACTGTTGATAATACATAACTTAAGCCTTAATATAATTTGAACAGGTGAGTTATATAAAAATTAACCCTCAGGGGGAGTTATAGAGACCAAAACTGTTTTTTGTACTCGTTCTGTAGTCAGCCTCAAGTGGGGCGTTTAGGACACTTCTGTGTCAGCTTCACTTCACAGCCACAGAAACCTCTGAAACACTCCTGGTGTAGTTTCAAGTCACGTGGAGAACAAACCAAAACAGTATTGTGGCTGCGATGAAACAGAGACGTGCCCTGTGGGGTTTCACAGTTAGAGCTGCAACAACCACTTGATAACTCAATTAGTCGATCTTTAACTATTTTGATAACTAATTGCTTTTCAAGTAAAATTCAAAACATTCGCTGCCTGCAGCTTTTGAAATTGAGGATTGCTGGTTTTCTTTGATAATAAATGTTGACAACTTCAGCTGTGGAAAATTATAACAGTTTTTTTCCCACTATTTTTTCAAGACAATTTCTCCATTGAAAATTGCTGCTGCACGTCTTCAAAGACAGGCTGCTTATTGTAACATTAACGACTGCATGTTGGTAAAAGCTCCAACTATTAATATGCTTCCGTTTACACACAGGATGTTGAAATGTAAGTGCGAAAAAACAGTCACAGGAAATAATCTTTGTCACTAAGATTAACACTGACTGGTGACTGAAGTTTACATTTTTGACATGACGGATGATGATAAAGAGTCACACCTTACTATAGCTCTGCTCATCTGCAATCTAAACCCCAACAGCAGCAACTGTTATCATCTTTATTGCATTAAAAACCACCAGCTGTGTCAGACCTTGCAACCTGAAAATCTGACCTGACACCTCATCATTTCCATTCCCTCTAACTAAAAGTAAATATCCAAAAAAATAATACATGTCTGCAGCCCATTACATCTCTGTAAAATCACCCCTTAAGAAATACTGAATCATATTCTCGAAGTAATTACTACACAAAATTATTCTGACCACACCAGAACAATTAGATCCCGCAGCAGCAGCCCTAATCACCTATTTAATGATACCTTCATGGCTTAATATGATGTAATAAGAGGTCCACTGAATTGTTGCAAGGCGAAAAAACACAAACAGAGAATATTGATACTTATGAAAAAAGGCAGCGTAATTACTGTAAGCTATTTAGATTTAAGAGTTAAATTCATGTGCACTTGTGCAAAGTGGCTGACTCGTGTCTGTCTGTCCCTGCTGGGTCACCCGGGTTCCCTAATAGTCTGCCTGCCTGTCTGTTGGCACAGCAACAGGACAAAATGAGGCAAAATTAATGCTCTTTCTTGTCGTAGTCTGTCATGATGCCGTCATCTTTTTGACAACACTTTCTCCGGAGTCTCTGACTGAGCTGTGTCTGTGAATGACAGGTCTGTGATTTGCTCAGGGAAGTATGAAAAATTTGATTCGAGTGAGCATTTTTATTCATATAAACAAGCTCCCAGCCTTACCTACCTCTTATATACAATCTTGAGGTCTCTCCACTCCAGAAAGCTGCACATTTTGGGCTTTCGTGCCAGCACAGTCTGCACCAACTCTCTTGTGATCTTCTTTTTCTCCTTATCAGACAAAGGCACATACCACTTCTGAAGCCTGAGCTTGCCTTGTCGGCTGAAGAGGAGCATGAACTGCATCTGGAATGAAGAAGATGAGAGGAAAACACAATGAGGGATGAGAGGAAGGTGCATGTGGGTTAAAGACATACACAGAAAGAGACCAAAAAAAACAAACATTGAATATAACAACATTATATCACTTTTTCTTACTCAACTTGAGACATATGGTGGAAATTTTTGGTGTTAGACAAGTGGAGGTGTTCAGGGAATTAATTAAAGATGCAAATTAAATTAAAATCAAGTCAATTAATCACAGGAAATTAATAAAATAACAATCCTTCATGTGATAACTGAATACACAGTGGTAATGTAATAGTAGCTGGTAGTTTGAGCTGTGTGTGCTGCCATGTGTTTGAGATAAACAGCGCACTATTTGACTTCATGTTCAATTTCAACCTGTTAACAGAGACAACACGTCCTATGTTATCAATTTTTTGACACATTAACGGGGCTATTTTTTTTTAAACCGGTACAAACGCCATTATTTTTACATTAATCCCTAATATCATCACCTCTTAAACCGTTATGCACCTCCGCGGAAGCACCGTTAACAACCGTTATTCAGCGGTTAGCGAGACGAGCTACCGGCCAGCTTGTTTAAAATACGACATAGGCAAACGTTTTTTTAAAAATTTAAATATAAAATATTAAATTATTTAAACACTCTAAAGTCACTCACCTTCAATATCAACACTGTATTCGCCTCCTAAAGATAACAGCCTCCCAACGACACCCTGAAACACACACAGTTGGGGCAGTTGGGCAGTTGGGGCATCGAGCTTCTGATTGGTCAACGAGGCGCTCGCGGTGTTTTCATTGGCTTAAATGTTATGATAATCTCCGCCCCCCTCGAACGCTTTAACTTAGTGTCGCGGATGCGATTGGCTGGTGTGCAATGTCAATCAAATCAGAAGCCGCTGGATTTAAAAACGTCACCGCCGTGAGCATCAGCCTGAATGTTTAAATAGAGGCGGAAGACGAAGCAGCTCCATCAGAGTGTGTTGTGGCACATGTGACGCATATATTTATTCATACAGACAGCATTTGATCCACTCACTGACTCATTTCCTCAGCGATTTACCCATCAAAGGTTTACATCACAGTTACTGCAGAAACAATTGTCTCTGTTTGGGGGTGTCTAATACATGTCCAATGACAATAATAAGGAGAAGAAGAAGAAGATGTCAAATTATAGCTATTTACTTGCATTTCTGAACAGAAATCCAGCAAGCCGGTTAGCTTAGCTTAGCATAAAGACTTAAAATGGGTGGAAAACAGCTAGCCTGGTTTTGCAAAAGTTCAAAATGTTTGCTATTAGCACCTCTGAAGATGATAGATAGATAGATAGATAGATAGATAGATAGATAGATAGATAGATAGATAGATAGGATAGATAGATAGATATTCATGAATTGATTCATGAAGTGATGGTGTTCACCACAGGTACAGTATAATAAGACAAAGCCGAAGGGAGGTGTCTGAGGGCCAATAAAGAGTATTAGACATCACGGGCCTGTGGATTACAGTAATCCGTCCACTAGCGTTGGGGTATCACATACACACATCTCAGTCCAGCACAGCTGAAGAGGAAGATGGAGGTCACTGCTCGATGTTGTGCTGTGCTGTTCATCCTGCTTCTATCTCAGGGTAAGTCTGTGTGCAGCTGCATGATAGATATTAAATCAAAATGAACTCAGGATTATACTCACAGTTGTGTTCTTCGTACCATGTTAATCAACCACAATAGAAGTGTTGAACTTAACATGCTTCATTAGAAAAGGTGTGTTCATAGTGGGAAATTAGCAGTTATGTGTGGAAAAAGAAGTTTTTTCTCTATATTATGTTAGTTGTTATGTTTTCTTCTGGTCACATACACCCAATCGGGCAGATCATTTGAGATATTAGTTAATCACATTAAAATACTTGCAAATCACCATCTGCTTCTACATTTCATGCATCTGTTGATGTGGTGCAGACTAGATCACCGTCCACTAGTCCCAGGGGGTAAGATGCGCCAGTTAATAATCCACCTAAACTGCATATGAAATGTGATTCTACCTACCTCTGCTTTAACACTGTGTGTGTCCTTCAGGAGGAGGACACCCTGGTAGGGGCGATTGTCCCAAAGATGAGGACCTGCAGGATGAAGACCAGGAGCAGGAGATCGAGAACTGGACAGAAAGCATCAAAGCCTGCACCTGTGACTGTGACTCTGCTGATTCGTCGACACGTACACCTGCTGTCATCCCACCTGTCCTGTCCACCTCGCTGCCACCTCAGGGTCACCCGATGAACTGCATGCCAGGTGAGGACCTTGACTGACTTCTAGTCCCCTGTTGAGGATGTTGGACGTCCGTTATTTACCAAACTCAAAGTGATAAAAGGTGTTTGCAGGCGGTGAAGGACAATCACTTGGAGGGGAACATCACACGTGTGCAGATTAATGAGGGGCAGCACTGTATCCTGTGGATTTCGTAGGCGTCTTGTAGACAAAGAGAGCTCCAGGTGGTGTGATGGATCACACAGCTGATGGTAGCTGGCTGAACTCCACCTAATCTTGGCTCCGACTCTGTGCATCTCTGCTGTACCTTCTGCTATGAGCTTGACTTTTTTAGAATAAGGTTCTTGCTTTAAGTTCAGAGATGGGAACAGTTTGGGTTAAAGAAATGAACAAACCGTGAGGCAAACCGGAAAGCCAAACGCTGTTAGATAATCTCATTACCTGTGCAGGAATGTAATGAGCAGAATTAGGGAACCCAAAATAGGGCGAGGTCCTTCAACCTAGATAGCGTGATACTGGGCTTAGGCAGACACACATCATATGATGTCCTGACCAACTTCTCTGGCCATGTCCCACGCAAGCCCTCAGAGTGTCAGATCTTAGTGTGAAGCTGATGAGCTCATGATGAGGCAGGAAGGCCGGGGGCCCAGGAAACGTTATAAAGTTAGCCAGATAAAATCAAGGATGACTTCTGACAGTAGAAACTCCTGTAAGAACTGGATTTATTTATGTTTATTGTCATGTTTCTTATAACATCCCATCAAGAAAACATACATAGCAATACACAACGTTGACAATAGACACAACAGCCACTTGCAACCAATATTGAATATCACCAATCACGTTTATTGCCGAGGAGGTTTTCACACTTGAGGAATTCGTCTTGGTTTTTGGTGGAAAACAAAATATGAGTATAAAAACTAGTACAAGAAAATATAAATATATGTACCATGTGTTTTTAAAAAGAAAAGAGGTGTTTGGTTTTCTGCAGGAGTGTGCAAGAGTTCGCAGAACTGCGCAGAATATTTAAATGTCCAAGAGATTTACACAGGATGTTGAATAGAAGGTGAAAGGTGTGCATTTATGTAACGTGTAGGTCTGGGTGGGTGGAGGGTGAGAGTCGGTGTCATCAGCCTTGTTGATGAGGTCAGCAGCAATGCAAATGTCTCAAAGAGTTTGTGTCCGGATGGGCAGGGATCAGCCTCAGAGTCCTGAAGACACGGAAGATTGGAAACCAATCACCTTCTCTGCAGACCGATGATGCAGTCCTGCCCTTGTCCTTGGCAGCGGCAGCGGCAGCAGCGCACCAGATGGTGATTGGAGGAGGGTGAGGATGGACTGAGGGATGATGTGTAGAAGTGCACCATCATTATCTTTGGCGGGTTGAATTTCTTCAGCTGCTGCAGGAAGTTCATCCTCTGATGAAGGAGCTGATGTTCAGCTCTGACTTGAGGCTCGGGAAGAGGATAGTTCCCAGGAAGAAGAAAGACTTCAGGGATCAGATAGAATACAAATAAAATTAAAAAATTCTAACATTATTTATAGTTTCCTGTCAGATAAAACCTGCATTTCCATCTTTAATGATATTCATGTTTACTTCTCATTCTCAGCAGGTTTCAGCAGCTAAAACTTCTACATGAATAAGATGCAGTGATTTAATCTGACGTAGCTATAGTGTATGGCAGCATTTAAATACTCTGTGTGTTGCAGGACAGTCAAGGCCAAACAAAAGCTGAATCTTGCCATTAAAAAAGTTTAATTGTAAACCTGCGTCTGTGCTCCACAGAGTGTCCTTATCACAGAGCACTCGGCTTTGAATCTGGATCCGTGACATCAGACCAGATCAGCTGCTCCAACGAGGACCAGTACACCGGCTGGTACTCCTCATGGATTCCCAACAAGGCTCGCCTTAACAACCAAGGCTTTGGGTGCGTCATGACGACCTTGTTCTTCTTCTTGTTGTTATTGTGAATATGATACAACAAAAGTTTATATGTTTGTCTGTCTTAGGTGTGCGTGGCTCTCCAAGTTTAACGATCAGTTTCAGTGGATCCAGATTGACTTGAAGGAGGTGGGTGTGGTGTCTGGCATCCTCTCTCAGGGCCGCTGCGATGCTGATGAGTGGATTACTAAATACAGCATCCAGTATCGCACCGTGGAAACCCTCAACTGGGTCTATTACAAAGACCAGACAGGAAAACAACAGGGTAAGCACACTAAGAGGAAGTCAGTGTTGATCTGTAGACAGTAGTGTCTTTATTTACATGACTTGTATTTGAGATATATGTGAAAATTGTGAGTTCTGCAGCACTTCATGACTACTGATTCAGTTTGAATCTTTGTTTCTGTTTTAAAGAGGTAAATCAATATTCAGAATAATAAGTATAGTTGTATGAATCTCTTTCCATGTATGACTTTGGTTTAGGACAATCCCCCCCAAAAAAAGTGACTTGTGTACAATCCCTGCAGCACAAACTCTTTGTTTGAACCCTTCAAAAGATACTTTAGGAGATATTTATGGAGTCTGTCATTGATAGAGTTCCTGAAACAGCCTCGCGGGTGTAACTGTACCCAAAATCTTTCACCTACTGTGCTGTACGTACAAACACTGACCTTGTGTTGAACTTGTGTTCAGGGTTAGATTCCTCCGTGAAATGTCTTGTTTCACCACTACACCAGCACACTGACACACACACACAGATCATTTGACCAAGCCATTTCATTAAAGGAATACAGCAGTGGACAACCTCACAATACTCGCTTTTGTCCAGCAGATGAAGGTCACAACTCAGAAAGATTCAACTTTAATGAGGCTGTAATTAAAACGTGTTGTCTGTTGACTCATATTCATACTCTACTCTCACTCATTCTCCTCCATCAACCTCCTCTTAGGTCTTTTTCACTCACGTCATTGTGTCTATAGAAGCTGCTGAGCCCAGTAACATTTCCCACTTGCCCAGCTCCTGTTCTGGCATGACACTGGCCCCAATCGCTGTCAGCATTCAGTTAAAAACCTCCTCTTCTTTTTCCTGGTGGTCCAAAATGCCTGTGCTACAAACACTAAAACTTGCTCTGAGCTTACAGTCTGGGCAGCCCGGATAACAAACTGAGCTAACATTAGCTAACGACAGCTACAGCTCACAGCAGTTTACTTTACTGTCCATCAAGAAACTCTAGTATGTATGAACCATACAAGGAGCTTATTTCTGCACCATTAAGAGCAGAATTCACCAGTTTGCCTGAGGTAATGGATCCCTGTAGTGACATCGCGTATCTCTACTCTACAGGTCTTTTACGGGAACTCTGACCGCTCCTCCACAGTACAGAACCTGCTGCGCCCGCCCATCGTGGCTCGTTACATCCGCTTGCTGCCGCTGGGCTGGCACACCCGTATCGCCATGAGGATGGAGCTGCTGATGTGCATGAATAAATGTATCTGAAGTGAGCTCGGCCTGCTTTTCTCCTCACTTCCTCTACCACCCTGCCGCTTGCCAAATGGGGGACTGAAAGATCCATCGTGTAACCTTTGACATGTCTTTCTTTGGTGACGCTCAATGCAAACTAAGTCTAGGCAGGTGGACATGTTTGGTGTCCTTGTATCTGTCTTAAAGTCTGTATAAATTAATTGTTTAAATATGTAAATAAAAAAATGGACACCTTCCTCTTTATCTTTAATAAAGCTACAGGAGTAAAGTACTTTCTTTGGATGAAACACAAATAAAGACAAAGATTCTGCAGGTTAAGAGTCAAATCAAGTTTGTTTTATTTGAGATTTACTATTACATATGTAAACATGAATATTCTAAAATCGTTAAGCATTCATTTGTGGGTTTACGTTCTCATGTAAATGCTCTGTTGAAAAAAAAAAGCAGATAAACACTGACTATGCTACTAATTTGTGTCTGTAATAAAAGCACAAACGTAATACTTGATTTCATTTAAACAGTTGATAAACATCTTCTGTTATAAATATTACCAAACAAGTAGTCACACATCAGTATTAATATAATACACGGTGTTCCTTCAGCAAAACATAATCCAAAGAGAGAAATGTATTGTGTCAAATACAGAGTGTGCACAGTCCTTACAGATGCACAATACACAATACGATACAGGTCATGTTTGGGACTCAGTGTGTTAGCGTGGGAGCCTCGGGCCCCGTGGTTCAGTCTTCACACACTGTGCACATGATGAACATGAAGTGAGGAAGAATTTACAGAGTCGGAGCAATATTGCTGAACAACACAGTCTCTTCAAAGTGCAACATTAAAAAGCTTAGGATTTATTTCTGCCAAGCTACTTTCATGGCACTTTATCCAGGACAGAAAACAATGTTACAGTGCAGAGCTTCTGTCGCCTCTGTGGTTTTCCACATTAGGGTTTCTCAAAAACTCGTCCCAAGCGGCTCCATATTTGAAATCAGTTAAAGAAAAACACTAGTGCAGTGATTCCCAACCAGGGGTGAGAGCGTATTTCTGCAGCTGAAAGGGGTTACGTGGAAAGAGTGTAGAGGAATGGTGAGTTAGCAAGGAAGTAGAAAGGTGGATAAATTTAAATAATTATTTTCATTTTTAAATTCAGTTAGTCAACAGTTGAAACAGGTAGCTAAAAGTAATGAATGAATAAGTGGTTTAAATATTACAGCTGACAGTAATGAACTAAAATAAATGGATAAACATTTGTTGATTTAATTAGATAAACATTTGTCAGGTAAATAAGTAGGACAAATGTTAAAAAAGCCAAAAGCTAGCTAGCTTAAAAAAAACATTGACAAATGTCGTAAAACCCCAAAGAAATGAGTAACAGTTGAAACAGGTAACTTAAAAGAGCTGGAATAGCAACAGACATGTGGATGAAGGAGCTAAAAGTAATGGTTAAATGTAGTTAATAGACAAACAGTTAGCAAGCTACAATAGCCAGCTAAAAGTACTGAATACACGGCTGAAACATGAAGTGGGGTGGGTAAACTTGACCAACCAAGCTAAACAACAACAGCGCTAAATAACGTCCAGTTTATGATGAACTGAAAGGAGCACATATTGGAATGTGGCCTCATTAGGCCTACGAGGGAGCATCAGACATTAAATGTTGGGAATCACTGCACTCGTACACCCAGAATGCTTTTGTGTTCCTAACTGCTGTAAAAATTACTTTCTAAAAACGATCAAGGAAAAAAAAATCATGTTATATAAATCAAATTTTTACAGCAGTTAAACTTTGTATAATATTTTGAATGTACATGGCTTTAACTGATTAAATCGCTAGAACCACTCGGACGCTGTTCATGTGAAATCTTTAAGTAAGAAATGAGCAACGCAAACAGACTTCTTGAATCCTGTCATGAGGAAGTTATCAGAGATCCTGTCGACGCCATACGT
>CM024790.1:29804808-29806799 GCA_014281875.1 Nibea albiflora | reverse complement strand
CTGTGACGTCCTACAGACTGTCTAAAACCTGGACGTAGTCTCTGTGACGTCCTACAGACTGTCTAAAACCTGGACGTAGTCTCTGTGACTGTCACAGACTGTCTAAAACCTGGACGTAGGTCTCTGTGACTCTCACAGACTGTCTAAAACCTGGACGTAGGTCTCTGTGACGTCCTACAGACTGTCAAAACTGGAACCGTATTAGTCTCTGTGACTTGTAAAAGACTGTCTAAACATGGACGTGGTTCTCTGTGACTCCACGACTGTCTCATCTAAAACCTGGACGTGGTATCTGTGACGTCCTACAAGACTGTCTTAAAACCTGGACGTAGTAGTCTCTGGACGTCCTACAGAAGGTCTAAAACCTGGACGTAGTCTATGTGACGTCTACAGACGTTCTAAAACATGGACGTAGTTAGTCCTGTGACTCTCACAGACTGTCTAAAACCTGGACGTAGTCTCTGTGACTCTCACAGACTGTCTAAAACCTGGACGTGGTCTCTGGATGTGTTGAATCTTTGATATCTGATATATTTTTGATGTTTAATATTTCAGACTCGTCTCTGCGGTCCACAAACAGACAGACGTGTCCGTTACTTGCAGCCTTTAAATTGCAGTGACGGCTTCTCATTTCTCTGTTGGTCCTCTGGTCAATAAGGACAAATGCAATTGGACTGTTTAGCATCTAAATGAGAGGCTGACATCTTCAGTAAATGTCCTGCTTCACGCTGAATTCATGTGCTGACTCTCTTATTTAGCACATTTGGAGTCTCTTTCATCAGTCGTGAGGACCGGCTGGCTCTAATCAGCCCATTGATCCCTCACCTGTCTCCTTGTGTCTTCGCAGGTAATGGGTATTGAAGAAGCCATTGATGGGCTCCAAATTAAAGTAGATGTGTCAGGAATGTTGCAGCTTCCTCCTCAGCTCGGCTGTGTGATGTGACGTGGCCCTCAGGACGTCCTGGGTCCTCTCGCTGTATGACTTCCCTCTGTTCCCCCCTCGGGCTCTCCTCTGCCTCCCACATCACAGAGGCTCGATGAGCAGAGTCCATGGAGTGTGAAGCAGCAGTGTGTGTGTGGCTGTCTGAGCTGATCTGTGTCTGTTTGCTCCAGTCTGCAGCTGAATGAATGTCTGTCTGCAGCAGTCTTACCTGGAATCACGTCAGATTTCAACATCAGTATTGTCCTTTTGGTTCACGTGGAAAGTTTCAGCTGATGAAGTCTGTCCATGCAGCACAGCACCTTTATTTAAACGCTCCTGAACGCTCACCAAACGTTTTGTTTGTTGGAGTTCCCTCTGGACCTTCATTACCTCGGTCACCTCCACGGTTCCACAGTCGAGCCAGCAAGAAGTCACCTGGTTACTTCCACAATAAAACTGTCACAGTCGCAGTCTGGACACTTCAGAGAAGTCGAGTTTATGATCTGTAATAATCCAACAGAAAAATGTCTTTGTGTCGAGAGAAGGGCGCTGCTAACTCCATGTCTGATTCATCATCATCCCTGAACGTCTCTGCTGCAAAGAAATCCGAAATTCAATGTAATTCACTGTCAACTGTCCATCCTTGTCTGTCCTCCAGAGGTTTCCTGATCTGATTTCCAGGTTCTCCAGGTTCTCCAGGATGAACACAAGGCAGAGACTGAGAACACACTGAGTCAATCTTTTGTACAGCTGAGCTTCACTGGACGAGGAGGAGGAGGACGTGAGAACACGTGAGGCATCGTGCTGCTCGAGATGGCTGATGACTGAAGGAAGGATGACTCGGGTGTTTTATCTCGTTGAGTAACCGCCCGGTGTCTGCTCAGTGATGAAACACGCTGAAATGTTTGTTACACAAAGTCAAACACTTTCCTTCCAACAAATCTGATGCACACATTTTCATTTTCACAGCTTTTGTCAGATCGTCTCACTGAGGCGGGAAGAACGCACGCGTCCTGTTTGAAGTGACCGAGCTGGTAATACATTTAAATCACACACGTCATCCTTCATG
>CM024790.1:29692308-29799808 GCA_014281875.1 Nibea albiflora | reverse complement strand
TCCAGGTTTTAGACAGTCTGCGGGGACGTCTCAGAGACTACGTCCAGGTTTTAGACAGTCTGCGGGGACGTCACAGAGACTACGTCCAGGTTTTAGACAGTCTGCGGGGACGTCTCAGAGACTACGTACAGAGACTACGTCCAGGTTTTAGACAGTCTGCGGGGACGTCTCAGAGACTACGTCCAGGTTTTAGACAGTCTGCGGGGACGTCACGGAGACTACGTCCAGGTTTTAGACAGTCTGCGGGGACGTCTCAGAGACTACGTCCAGGTTTTAGACAGTCTGCGGGGACGTCTCAGAGACTACGTCCAGGTTTAGACAGTCCTGCGGGGACGTCACAGAGGACTACGTCCAGGTTTTAGACAGTCTGCGGGGACGTCACAGAGACTACGTCCAGGTTTTAGACAGTCTGCGGGGACGTCTCAGAGACTACGTCCAGGTTTTAGACAGTCTGTGGTCACAGAGACTACGTCCAGGTTTTAGACAGTCTGCGGGGATGTCACAGAGACTACGTCCAGGTTTTAGACAGTCTGCGGGGACGTCTCAGAGACTACGTCCAGGTTTTAGACAGTCTGCAGGGACGTCTCAGAGACTACGTCCAGGTTTTAGACAGTCTGCGGGGACGTCACAGAGACTACGTCCAGGTTTTAGACAGTCTGCGGGGACGTCTCAGAGGCTACGTCCAGGTTTTAGACAGTCTGTGGGGACGTCACAGAGACTACGTCCAGGTTTTAGACAGTCTGTGGGGACGTCACGGAGACTACGTCCAGGTTTTAGACAGTCTGTGGTATCCTGTTATTACATATATGTTTATATATGAACACACAGTAGGATTGTGTGTCTGATGGTGAAGTGTGTGTTGGTGCTTGATGTGATGTATAGCTTTAATATAAATGCTCATATTACCACAGCTGTAGGTGACACACACACACACACACACACACACACACACACACTCTAACATGACATGCATTAACAGGCATTTTCACTCATGTACACACCTTGAACTGCACATGTAACATTGTGCATACACAGCGACTGTAAATCACACACACACACACAGTACACTGACTCTCCACATGCACAATCTGCATATATGCAAATGATGCTACACGTAGCTGCTTTCATCATCAGCTCTCAGCGAATGGTTAATTAGTGGAAGAATCGTTAGTCCACTGCTGTTCTGCCTGTGTCCTTCTTTATTCTATATTTTCCTTTATTAGACCTAAAATGTGGATGTGCCCACGCTGATGGTGCTGGTGCTTTTTATCTGGACCAGACAGACGGGCTGAGCCACAGGTTCTCTTCACTGCATGCATAGTGTACTATGTTTACTCTCCTGCCTATTATGTAACCCTTCATGAAGTCTGGTCACAGTAACTAGCACTAATTAACTGCTGCTAACTGAACCCACAGAACCAGGCTCAGCGGCCGGACCGGAACCCACCTCAGTACGCTGCTGTTAACTGAGCATTCATACTCAGTTTCCAGTCTTTATGCTAAGCTAAGCTAACCAGCTGCTGGTGGTCATTGAGTCAGTGTATTTCCTCTGAGCCGGGCTGAAAACAGCTGAGGGTGAATTTCCACGTTGCTGCAGCCAGTCAGTCGTTTCTGCGTCCAGCAGGAGGACGCTCACTTCTTGAAGCTCCTCCAGCTGTTGATGTTTGCCGTCCTCCTCCAGGTTTCTGTGATTGAAGCGTGCAGACCGTGACAGACTGATGCACGCTTCTCTCCTTCAGTCATGTCAGACAAACTCAAACAGACACACAATAGCAGCCTCATAGAATCTGGAAGGAGCATGCAGCCGTTAAATTTTATTCCCATCTCTTCCCCACATTGTTGAAATAATTTGGACTGAATGTCACGGATGACACTCGGCGGAGGCTTTGCCCCGCGGGCTGAGCTTTGCCTGCTGACATTTCACACCATGGTGTGTGACATCTTGTCTCCTTCAGCGGGTGTTTGTGTTCGAGCGGCAGACACAGCGAGCGCGTCGAGGCTCTCGCTCCTATCAAACACGGGACGTGTCCACAGATTTGGTCCCACAAGGTCACCGCGATCTTCAGCTCCATCTGACAAACATTCATTCAGTTCCTCACTCTCACCATCAGCGTCCGTTTCCTCCTCAGACCACACGTTTGACCGTGGACACACACACAGGTCATATCTTTGTAGGACAGGGAGGGACTTCCCCTCCGCTATGCACTGTGACTAGCAACAAGCTGGTTCTCTTGCCGGGTTTGGATCCTGGCATCCCGGGCCGAGTCAGTTAGCTACACGGCTGACCGAGCTAACCACAGTCAGCGCTTCACCACTGATCAATGTTTCCATCATAAAGTTGCATCAGAGGGAAAAGCAGCAGATTCACAGTGTATAAAATATATTTAGATATATATAATCTATAAAATCAGATGCAGTTTGAATGAAGTTGTAAAGTTGTGGTTCAGTAATCAGTGAGATCGACACACAGCTCTGTGTTTGTTTGTGAAGGTCACAGAGAGAGATTAGCTTCATGTGTAAGTCGAGCGGCTAACAGCTGAATCTAATTGCTCTCATTAATTATCAGAGAAAATAAAACTCACCACTTTATTTCTCGCTATCGTGACTCAGCGTGCAGGCCTGATTATTATGCATGTGATCATAATTCATTCACAGTCTTCTCAGTGATGTCAGACCATGTGGATAAAATGTCATTAAAGTTTTAAAATGATGTTTCACAGGTAGTTTTACAGCAGCGCGCTGGATTGCGTGACAAAGCATCTTTCTTGTCTCTCTGCAGTGAAAAGACAGAAATAATCAGCCTGTCTGTGACGAGCCGGGAGACTCGGAGTCTGCCAAATTGGCTTCCTTCCTCAGCCTCCGTCGGCTAAGACGAGGTTTCATGAGGAAAAAGAATTAATAGGCAGCGGTTGCACGTTTGTCCTCGTTCATTTCATCAACTGTCAGGAGAGAGAAGTGGTTGATGTTAAGACTCTCTGTTGATTCACCGTGATTGTTTTTGAGGGCATCCTGAATTCAGGATGATTTCTCCCTCCAATAAACTAAATCATCTCTCCTGTGGCATGAACCGAGGAGTGTGGCTCGCTCGCAGCCAAAGAGGTTAGCTTCATAAATAAATAACTGAGTGCAGAAATGAATAATTAAATACATAAAAATATGAAAAATAAACACATTTTTCTGACTTCATTTCTACCTTCATTCTTTTATTAATGTCTGTATGCTAATGAAGGGGCAGAATCATAACGTATGTAATCATCAGTCAGTTACTGCCTTGAAGCATGAACGTGGACATAAAGTGACTGAGCTCAGTTTCCTTCTTTTACCTGTGAGTGTAAAAAGAGATTTTCATTCAATTTCTTGGTGTTTTACAGAGAAAACAAAGACAATAAAAGAAAGCAGCACAGACGCCGTTCTCACTGAGGCTGATGTGCTTATACTGCCGTATAATGAAACTTTGGGAGATGGACTATTGAGCCTAAAGCCAATAACACACCGCTGGTTTGAGCGAGCTATCGGCGCTGAGCAGCAGACGTCGGTTGAGCCGGGTAAAGAGGAAGCCCTGCGGGCGCTGCATGGCTCCCGCTGCACCGCAGTGACCTGCAGGTTTGTGATTCATCAGCAGCCGAACCTCTCGGGGAGAATGATCAGCGGCTGACAGCACCGTGTCTCTATTTGCTTTGTCTGTGATGGGATAAACAGCCGAGGGCTCCCTGGGATGAAAGTGAAGGTGAAGGAAGGTGGACGGTCACGGAGCATTCACCTGGTACTTCAGGACTTAATCCCTCACAGAGACCTGAGACTGTCAGGAGGCTCAAAGGCTTCATGTGTGGAAACATGAAGACATAACACACCTATGAAGACATGAATCTGTGTAGAACTCACCTGTTCAGGTCATATGAAGGCTGAAAGATATTTAGAGCTGAGGATGCTTTGATTGACAGGTGGCTGGTTGGAGTAATGAATATTGTTCTCAATATGTTTAGACGTGTTTTATTGGCTATATTTATGCCTGAATGTTGTATTCAGACAAAGTGTTGATACCTGAACTGTCACTGTCAACCTTGTAAACAGACTTTCTGCAAGTTAACGCAGACATGTTTCCTCACGCGGGTCTGCAGGGAGGAGGCTGCATGATGCAGAGCCTTGATTTGTCCTGCCTTCATGAAAGGAGCATTAAAACAACACAGAACTCAATGCAGAACTTACAAAGGTTAACGGACGTGCATCCAACCTGATGTTAAAGACAACGCACGCCGTTACAGATGCATCAAAGTCCATGAGAGAGGTGAAACCATCATCAACAAACGATGATTCATCTTCTCTGCATTCTGTTTGGAGATCGGCAGTTTCTAATCGGACTGTAATAAAGAAGTCAATGAAAGATCTTTGTTCTGTTTTATTCACTGAATGTGTGACAGGAGGAGAGTGATGGTGAGAGTACGATGGTGACAAAGACAAAGAGTGAAAGAGTTTCGCTCCTGGCAAATCAAAATATACTCTGAAGAATGCAGACAAAGAGTGAAGGCGAGAGTCATTTCCTGGAGTGTCAGACTGCAAGTTCAGTCCACCAAATCCCCTGTGAGCGAGCAGAAAGAGAGCGAGGGATGAAACAGGAAAGAACCATCCAGCCATCTCATCAAATCCTCCACTCTTCAGTCAGGGCCATTTAAAATGGCCACAGGGAGAAATCTTTACACGGCGCCTGTGACCTGCAAAAGCCTCAGTGCGATGAAACTTTTCATGGTGCTGAGGAAAAGTTTGACAGGCACAGAACCGCAGCGATGCCAGCCCGTCAAAACGTGTTCTCAAAATCAATTCAGCCGCTCAGCAAAATAAAAACCAGCAGCGACGGATGAAACAGGCTTCGGTTGATCAGCTGGCTCGACATGAAAACAACAAAGTGAAACACAGAGACAGTCCCATGATCTGTCCAGGGAGGACGCAGACAGCTGAGGACACCACAGACTTTGACTGAGGTCCACTTATTCTGACAGAAAGATCTTAGGAAGTCTCTGAGCATCACCGGACCTCAGGAAGGGGAAGTTTATCAAACAGAACTAGCGCTATGAGCTAGCATCAGGACCAGCAGTGAGCAGCATCCTGGCAGGAAGACAGCGGCCTGCCTACAGAGGTCGAGGTAATATTCTGACCACCAGGTTCTGAGGTTTGGTTTCTTGGTCACAGTACCCGCCGGTCTGGTTCAGGGTCTGCACCGTTACTGGACCGCTGAGCTGTGCTCAGTCTTTTAATCCCATATCGACAGGTGGAAAGAAGCCATGAGCGCCACATGAGTCACGTCTGTCTGCAGCCGTCCTCCAGGCGAGACGTGACGCTGTGTGATGGACTGAAATCCAGTCAGGTGGTTAAATCTCACAACAATGAGCAGCCACGTGAGAACTCCAGGAAACACGCTGACCTTGTCTCGAACCTCCTCCAGACTCTCCAGACTCTGCGTCACCGTTAATCAAATATGCTAATTTACTTGAACAAACAAATCAATTGTAGTTTGAATAGATTGATTGTTAATTTGAGCCTGTGTTTACCTGCAGCTCTCCTGCTGTCCTCGCTCCTCATGCACGGCTCTGGTCACTTAGAGGACAGAATAAAAGCCGTTAGTCAGTCAGTATTAATGAATTTCAATCAACGGCTGTCAGATGAAACACTGTTTGACTTTTCATTTCATTTTCTCGTCACCGCACTGCCTTCATTGTTCTTGCTGGCCATTAAACTCGAGGCATGCTGGGTGTCTCCTAAAGCTTACACTGTCTGTCATTGGCTACACTGACGGCGTTTTCATGTAAATCTTTGTCAGAATCCAGATCGTTGAGTTCAATGACCTCAGAAAGGAGCTGCAGAAAAGCGGACACTAGTTTCCAGTAGAAAAATTAAAGTTGGAGCAACGCTAAAGACAAAAACTCACAAACACGTCATTCTTTGGGAAAAATCAGTGTCCGAAAAGTCGGCGTGTTGGCAGAACAGAGGGAGGCTGCAGGTCATAGACGTGGTCGACGCCGCCTTGTGGAGCGTTTCTCTTCAAACTCAGATAAAGCTGCACGACCGACTCAACTTTTTAATTTAACTGAAGAAGAAAAAGCAGCTCAGGAGGACGTCGGCACTGAGAACAGGAAGAACAATGAAATGAGAGTCGGAGATAGAGAGAACAAAGTTGGAGATGAATGGAGTGCTGCTGGCTGATAAATCTTCAGGGCTTAATTATCGTCTTCTTCAGCTTGCACTGTTCGATCCATCAGGAGGATAAAACGCGGCCCGGAGGATCACATATTCAGCCCTCGTGCAGGTAAAGAGCTGCTTCAGCTCGACTCGAGAGCTGAAACTGTATCTCATCTGTGATGTCGTCATTTCTAATTATTTGATGTTTGATTACATGAGAGATAAACTCTGCATGAATAAGTAATGAAGTGAGCTTCATGAATTAATTAGTTAAAACAGCCTTCGTTTATGTTGTTGTGTACTGATGATGTGTAAACATGGACTCCTCCCTTTGACTCGTATTCAAATATTAAAGCTGCCCAGTTTTTTCCTGCTGAGTTCGACGCTGTGAGCACGAATCAAGATAGCAGCTTCGTTTGGAGATAGCGGCTCGTAGCTCAGATTGAAACCACGCTCGTGTCTCAATATCGTCTGTTTACACCCAAACTTCATCTTCATTACTCGTCACAGCGGATTCACTGATAAGATGTATGGAAGTGATACAGCCTGGTACAATTCTGCGACATGATACTCTGGTTTCTTCTTATCTTTGCTGGATTCTGGATTAGATTCTGACTGCTCGGTTACAGAAGAGTGACCCTGTTTTAAAAGACTGTTTGGGTCTCCATACAGTGTTTTCTGTAGCGCTATGAGCTAGCATTGGCATCTACCTTCACAACCTCTGAACCAGCAGTGTCCAGTCTAACAGTGAACACAGTAACAGAACCTCTGAACCGGCAGTGTCCAGTCTAACAGTGAACACGGCGACAGAACCTCTGAACCGGCAGTGTCCAGTCTAACAGTGAACACGGCGACAGAACCTCTGAACCGGCAGTGTCCAGTCTAACAGTGAACACGGCAACAGAACCCTTGAACCGCGCAGTATCCGTCTAACAGTGAACACGGCAAAGAACCTCTGAACGGCGTGTCAGTCTACAGTGCAACGGCACAGAACTCTGAACGGCAGTGTCCAGTCTAACAGTTAACACGGCAACAGAACCTCTGAACCGGCAGTGTCCAGTCTAACGTGAACACGGCAACAGAACCTCTGAACCGGCAGTGGTCCAGTCTAACAGTGAACACGGCGACAGAACCTCTGAACCGGCAGTGTCCAGTCTAACAGTGAAACACGGCGACAGAACCTCTGAACCGGCAGTGTCCAGTCTAACAGTGAACACGGCAAACAGAACCTCTGAACCGGCAGTGTCCAGTCTAACAGTGAACACGGCAACAGAACCTCTGAACCGGCAGTGTCCAGTCTAACAGTGAACACGGCAACAGAACCTTCTGAACCGGCAGTGTCCAGTCTAACAGTGAACACGGCAACAGAACCTCTGAACCGGCAGTGTCCAGTCTAACAGTGAACACGGCAACAGAACCTCTGAACCGGCAGTGTCCAGTCTAACAGTGAACACGGCGACAGAACCTCTGAACCGGCAGTGTCCAGTCTAACAGTGAACACGGCGACAGAACCTCTGAACCGGCAGTGTCCAGTCTAACAGTGAACACAGCAACAGAACCTCTGAACCGGCAGTGTCCAGTCTAACAGTGAACACAGCAACAGAACCTCTGACCGGCAGTGTCCAGTCTAACAGTGAAACACAGCAACAGAACCTCTGAACCGGCAGTGTCCAGTCTAACAGTGAACACAGCAACAGAACCTCTGAACCGGCAGTGTCCAGTCTAACAGTGAACACAGCAGTCTGTCGAGCTGGTTTTCTTGCCGGGTTTGGCTCCTGGCTTCTCGGGCTGAGTCAGTTCAGTTAGCTACACGGCTGACTGAGCTAACCACAGTTAGCACTTCACTGCTGATCAGTGTTTCCATCATGAAGTCTGTAAATCAGCTCGGTGCTGTGACGTTATTCCATTATTCTGTCCATCAGAAGCTGCAGAAGGTGACGGAGCTCATTTGAACTGCTGGAAATTCCCGCAGTCAGGCCGATGTATAATTATAATATATGATCATAATGTGTTGATTATATTTTGTATTATTAATCTGAATATGCAAAGTAACCATAGAGAACAAATATGAGAGGCAATACAACCGAAATCACACGACTGCTGGATTGACATTATTGTGTGTGTGTGTGTGTGTGTGTGTGTGTGTGTGTGTGTGTGTGTGTGTGTGTGTGTATGTACTGCACCTCTGGACATGTTTTTATTGTCTTTTTAAGATGCAGTCTGAGGATCGTCGCCTCAGGCTAACAGAGATGCAAACAAACGTTGAATAAACCATTAAAGAACCACAAAGAGCAAACTGCAGGTGGTAATAACGTATCGTCATCATCCCAAAGTGACCGAAGAAAAACAGAAGAAGAATTATTAAGAGTCAAACCCAATAAAAGTCCAGTTCATTCAACAACAGATAAAAACAATCGAACATGAAAATGGGTCGGTCAAACGAACAGAAGATAAACTGTAATAACTTCCTGGACATGCGTCCGTGTCTTCCTCTTGTCCAGCATCAGCAGCATGTTCAGCACGCGTCCTCTACCCGGGCGTTCCCAGGCCAGGCGAGCTCTGCAGTGAGTTCTGCGTTCAGTTGTTGGACAGGCGACAATCCCATCGACAGATGTCCGACAACAGAAACTAAAGAACCAAAGTATGGAAGACGACCCGGCAAGTGAAAGAAGATAATTATATTCTATATTTCTGATTGTGGTCATTGATTAAACTATCAACACAAAGACTGTGTGCATGGTGTCTGACTCTGAAGGTTACACTGTGTTTGTTACATCTGCTCTCAGTTAAACTTCTGAATTCTTCTTCCTGTCGTGTGGCGAACAGCTCGTGTTTGTTTTTTCATCTCTGCATGCTCAGGTGCGTCTCGTTGGACTTTGTGTCTCAGACTGTTTGTCTTCACGTCCCGTCTGCTGTCGTCTGATTATCGTTTGTTTTCCTTCGTTAATGCCATCTTTTCTCTCCTCGTCTGATCGCTCTGAGCGTTCATTGTTTCTGTTCTCAGTCTGTCTCAGTCTGATTCGCTCTTCATCGTCCTCCTCGTGTACAGTTTGTATCAGAGGGACGAGAACTGCTCTGTGTTCAAAGCAACATCTCTATAAGTCAGTGTTTGTTGTCTCCAGTCTCAGAGTGTAATCCCACTGTGTAACTGTGTCCAGCTGTACTTGAGTATTTATTCTGATTACATTACTTCTGATCAACAGCCAATCATCATCCAGGTCAGCAGCAGCTAATCTTACTGACTAGTCCAGCAGCAGTCAGCCAGCTCGGCGTCTGTCTTTCAGCCTTTATTTCACCAAGCTCTCACCAACCACTAAAAGTCAGTCCCAGATTTACTCTTGTCCGGCGGCTTCTTGCTCGCTCACTCTCTCCTTTTCTCTTCTTAGCTTCCTCCGTCAGCGTCCTCTTCACTCTCTGCTCCTCTGCCATCATGTCCATAGAAGCTGCTGACTGCTGGACCTGAACACCTCTTCTTCTTACTAACTAACACTCACCCCGGTGCTCTGAGCTCACAGTCAGGGCAGCCCGGCTAACAAACTGAGCTAACATGAGCTAACAGCAGCTACAGTTGGGAGCACTTTACTTCAGTGTCCATCAGGAAGCTCCATAACTCAGCGAGCTGAGGAGCAGCTGGAGGACAGTATTTCATTTGTGGTTTGATGATGATGAATCATTTGCATGACTGTCCTCAGAGCTGGATGAGCAGCTTTGTGTTACCTGTTTGGACAGGTAACCCACAGAGAGGTGAACTTTGTGATTCAGGCCTGTGGTCTCATGCAGACCAGCCTCTGAAAATCATCCATAAAACTGCAAAGAAAAAGAGACAGAGAGAAAAAGGCTGGCGCTGTTTTTAAACCTCATTCTTCATTTTGTCTGTTTCCTGGCGCCGAGGTCCCCGAACAAAAGGCTTCAACACGAGCAGCTGCCAGAGACGCTCAGAATATATGAACGATCCGTCTGTTTGTGGGACACCGTTTAAATCACATCAATTGCTTTCTGCCAACAAAGAAGTTATGGCACTCGTTTACAACACACTAAATTCTGGAACGAGACTAACGTACTTTAAGAGCAGACAGGTTTAAAAATATGGCGACCATTGAAAACAAGTTAGATAAAAAAGCGTCTGCGCCCGCCGCTGCACACCGAGCAGCGTGTTCAGGCTGCATTCGAAGGCACTGCGCGTTAATAAACATCTGAATGTTTTATGAGGAGCTGCTGCGTGATGATAAGTACTGTGGGTGAAAGTGATCGACCACACGGGGAAGTCTGACAGAGAGAAGTGCTTGATTAATGTCTTCATCTCTGAAGATCGCCTGCGAGGACGCCCCTGAGCAAGGCACTCTATCAGTGACTGCAGCAGCTGATCTGGGTGAGGACGGGCCGCGCTTCTAATTAGACAAACATGCTGGAAAAAGCTAAAGCTAACTGCGGCTCATATCATCCTTTGTGAGGAAGACTTCAGCTAGCTGTAGTCTCAGCATTAGCTGCTTAGCAATCTTCCCATCATAAAGTCTGCAGACATTCCTCGCCGGACTTTTATTTTGAAGTCAAAGACTTTGTTGGAATGTTTTGGATTCTGTGCAGAGACGAAGGCGTCGCCTCCAGTCTGACTTTATTTATCTTCCCTCAGCTGGTTTCTTTAATTTGACTCAGCCTGAATATTTCTATTATCTTTGTCCTGCATGCCGATCAGCCCTCCACCTCTCCATGCCCCATTTACCTCATCCAATTTATTTCAGACGTCTCGCTTCAATGAGGTGATGTTGTATCTGCTGTTCCTCTTTTTTTAAACCTCCGTTTTTATTTGTGCTAACAGGTTTTCTGAAGCTTTCAACAAGTTCAATTTGAGACTTTTAAGATCATTCAGATGAAGTTAGAGAAGTTTCAGGTTCAAACGCCGTCCGGAGGTTTTTTACTGGACGTGAATACAGAGCAGGACCGAGAGCGGGTCGACCGAGAGCGGGTCGACTGAGAGCGAGCGGGTCGACCGAGAGCGGGTCGACCGAGAGCGGGTCGACTGAGAGCGAGCGGGTCGACCGAGAGCGGGTCGACCGAGAGCGAGCGGGTCGACCGAGAGCGGGTCGACCGAGAGCGAGCGGGTCGACCGAGAGCGGGTCGACCAAGAACGAGCGGGTCGACCGAGAGCGGGTCGACCAAGAACGAGCGGGTCGACTGAGACCGGGTCGACCGAGCTGAACAGTTTCATTCATATTTTCATTTTCACATTTCGTCCCTGTTACAGTGAAAATTTAAAAGGGTGACTGGACGGTCTGTCAGACAGTCTAAAACCTGGACGTAGTCTCTGAGACGTCTCCGCAGACTGTCTAAAACCTGGACGTAGTCTCTGAGACGTCCCCGCAGACTGTCTAAAACCATATTCATTATGTTTATAGGACAGACAGTAGGAATCAAACCCGTGTGTAAAGACTCCTTCAGTCTTTCGGGGCACACACACACACACACACACACACACTGACCCAGTGTGTGTCGAGCTAACTGAAGCTCTATCGGCACCGTTTGTGTTTCGGTCGCCGGCCTTTGATGTCACATCATTATCTAACACAATAATTAGCATGTGAGCAGACCTCGGCTCTCTTTAGCTCGTGTGCTACATAATGACACAAAGCAGCTAATAAGAGGTCCTTTGAAGTCTGCTGAGGTCTAATTTGTTCCTATCAGGCGGCCGTGGCAGCCCGCGGACTCCCTCTGCCCTGAGTTTGACACGAGGCGTCTTGTACTTAACACACAGTGTAATCAGTGTTTGCCTGTTTGCGGCCTCGTCTTCAGCTTTCAGCTCCTCTGGCTTTATTCTCTCCACGGCAGATGGTGAGAGTTTGTGGTGGCAAAGAGGCGTCTTTGATGAGCACACGGGGTTTTTGTATTTCAGGCGACTGTCTGAGTGGGAGGAGAGGAGCGGCGGGGGGGCGCTAATGATCCAACAGCACGGAGCAATTTGAGATGTTTTGAGTTTCTGCATGACTGCCATGCAAAGATCGCTTAAATGTCTCTTCTCCCAGAGACAAACTGCATGAAGACTGAACCACAACCTCAGAATGGACGAAGCTGATTTGTACAGCCCAAAGTCACAAACACATTTCTCCTCAGAGGCTTCACAGTCTGTACAGGCAGTGACTCCCTCTGTCCTTAGACCCTCGGTTCCCCTTTAACAGGGAAAACATGTGGAAGAAAGCTCAGGAAGAGCCACAGAGGAGGGATCCCTCTGCCAGGACGGACAGACGTCACATGGATGTCACATGTACAGAACAATCAACACAAACATGTTGTACAGTTACAATGAATGATAGAATGATTACAGCAGCAGCTGTGATAGAGAGACACAGATGCACAGCAGCAGCAAATCATTAACTATAAGCTGTGATGGAGAGATGGGAGCAATAATAATAATATATGTAGTGGACGTCATGCAGGACCACAGCAGCAGCCACGATCCAGGAGAACCTGCTGGACGAGAAGCACAGAGACTGAAGAAGTTTAGTTAGTAACATGCATTGATGAGACAGACATGGATCAGTTTGTCTTTGTCCTTTGAGTTTTAAATTATTTTAGCACTGCACAAACTCACAATCGTGAGACGTTTGATGAACATAAAAATTGTTCAAATTTAGAGAGCAAGCACACGAGGAGGCTTAACACATGTTCAGTCTGCGCCAAGACCGATTCAGCAGGACTGATTTACAATAAACAGCCTGGAAACCTCACCTGGTCTTCACTCAACAAAGGTCACATGTTGTTTCCCTGTTTGAAAGAAGCATAAGCTACATGACTACACTGCATGAAGCTTTACAGGAAGCGTTTCACATGAAGCTTCCTGTTTCACTGAACTCTTCCCTCTGTAGGACAGAAATCTGAGAGGATAACGACAACGATTTAAAAATACCAGCCGTAAACCCGAAGGAGCGATCGGATTGCTTATTATCCAGAGACGTGTCTGGATAGAGATCATCATTTTAACACCAGGTGGAAATGAGCTGTCAGAAATCTGCTTACTGTCTGAAGATCCAGAGATGATGCACAGACACATCCCTGATCATGTGACACACCTGCCGACAGTTTGTGATGGATTTATCAGCGATCTGTCGGCTACACCAGTTAGTTAGGTAGTTACTGAGGGAACACACACGGCAGGAAGTCCATTAACAGTGTTTGAAACCTCATTACGACACTGCTCTAACTTTAAAGTAACGCTGGTCAAACACTGAAATCATGATGAGACGGTTCTTCAATCCAAAATGTGAATTCTGTGCAGATAAATGTTCAACTAAAGACTCAGATAAATCTCTGCACATACGGGGAATGTTGTGAGCTCCATCCCATCAGGCAGCAGTAAAATGTGATGCAGTCTGTGTAACTCACTGTGACCGCCTCTGCTGTAGCTGCTGTTAGCTCTCTGACTGCTCCTCTGTTAGCTTTTTATTAGCAGGTGACATCAGAGACATCACAGAGTCCATGTACACTCCCTCCCCTCTTCATCCACAGACCTGCTGGTCTTCCTCCGGTCGCTCATGTTTATTCACGCTCATGCTCACAGAGTTGCATTAACAGGAGCTCATCCTCTCTTATTATTTATGTTGGCTTGTCTCGGGGCTCTTTGGAGGCAGCAGTGTTTCCTCCTGACGTCTGTGTTTCCCTCAGTGAGGAAGAAGAGTGAGCTCTGCTCAAACACTCGTGTTCATCACGCAGCTCTGTGCAGCGGTCCTGTGGGCTTACCGAGTGTCCTCAGAGGTTTGACTTCACAGCAGAGCAGCATGTCAATGAATGTGTTGAACCTGCTGTACTGAGGAGGTGAAAGAAGGAAGAGGACACGACATGTTTCACAGTTCAAAGCAGAAGAACACAAAGATACACACAAGCTGCTGAACGTCACACAGGTCCATAGGTTCAGAGATTCTGTTGCTGTGTTCACTGTTAGACTGGACACTGCCGGTTCAGAGGTTCTGTTGCTGTGTTCACTGTTAGACTGGACACTGCTGGTTCAGAAGTTCTGTTACCGTGTTCACTGTTAGACTGGACACTGCTGGTTCAGAGGTTCTGTTGCCGTGTTCACTGTTAGACTGGACACTGCTGGTTCAGAGGTTCTGTTGTCGTGTTCACTGTTAGACTGGACACTGCTGGTTCAGAGGTTCTGTTGTCGTGTTCACTGTTAGACTGGACACTGCCGGTTCAGAGGTTCTGTTGTCGTGTTCACTGTTAGACTGGACACTGCCGGTTCAGAGGTTCTGTTGCCGTGTTCACTGTTAGACTGGACACTGCCGGTTCAGAGGTTCTGTTGCCGTGTTCACTGTTAGACTGGACACTGCCGGTTCAGAGGTTCTGTTGCCGTGTTCACTGTTAGACTGGACACTGCCGGTTCAGAGGTTCTGTTGCTGTGTTCACTGTTAAAAACATTTTTTCACTGCTGTAGTTTTGAGATCAGTCATCGTCACTTTTTGAATCGACTACATTTTTCCTCTGACTTGATGTTCAGCTGACAAACTCCAAACAAACCCGTTCTTATCTGAAGAAGAAAATACAAGAATAACAGCTCTTAAATATCAAAAATGACCACTGCAGGTCACAGCGAGGTAAATAATGTTTTCACACAATCAAGATCTCAAAACATCATCTCCACCCGATCATTTGTCCACTCGTCTACAAAGTGACAGACAGAACACTTAACCCGAACGCCTGAAGACGCTCTCTGTTTTGGTAAATTGAGATCTGATTGAGTGTGTACTCAGATCAGGTCAACATTTCCCATCAACATGTCACTCTCCACAAAGACAGAGCCGTAAGGCTCCAGTTCCATCTTCAGAAAAATCTTTTAAAGATTTTTGATTTGCAGCAAATGAAAAGCTTTTGAAGTCTGTCCCTGTCTCTGGACGAACTGGAACATCGACACCGGGGATTGAAGTCTTCAAAACTCCCCCACAACCTGGACGTAGTCTCCGTGACGTCCACGCAGACTGTCTAAAACCTGGACGTAGTCTCTGTGACGTCCCCGCAGACTGTCTCTGGGTGGTCAGTGTGAACATGGAGGTCTCACATTCTGCTCCATCGAGGTCTTCTTATATGTTTTCATCTTTTATTTATGACCTCTCGGTGTTTGCTGTGTGCTTCAGGCTGTTGTCTTCACTCCCCATCAGCAGCTCGGAGCTCCCGATTTAATTACGGGTCGGGTCAGGGTTCCAGAATTGATTTAGAGACTGCAGATCAGTTCCAGGGTGGGAACGGCTTTCCACAGACTGGACGAGCTGGATGATGATAATCATAACCTCATGTGTGAAATGATTTTTTAATTATTTCACCAACAGGTTTCAGATCATCGCTGTCCTGATCACATGGACACGCCTCCATCGATCCAACATTCACTGCAATAATCGTCTTAACGTGAAGATTTGATCCTGTCAACAGCTGCATTATGATTCAATCCCACCGGGCACGGCTGTGCTCGGCTGTGAGGCTGCAACAGACTGTGCAGACTCATAGAAATCATAGAAAGAAACAGACCACATATCCTACTCAACAGTTTCATGACCAATGAGAGTCACAGCAGACATGACAGCAGAGGAATTCCTGCATAGTTTGAAGCGTCAGAGAAGAAGAGATTTAAAAAGATGAGGCTGAATACGACGATGCAGCTGCTGGCTAACGTGCAGTGATCCTCTGGGATAAATCTGTTTGTAGAGAAGCTCGCTTGTTGAATCTTTGCTGTGAATATTTAAACATTGGTGGAGGCGTCCAGCTTGTTCCAGCTGTGCGTGCAGCGAGCAGGGAACTGTCAGAGGCTCAGGTGGCTGGTCAGTGAGAACATGGAGCATCTTTCTGCTTCACAATCTGCTTTAACACAAACACGGCCGACTACGACGTCTGGAGGTTCAAGGTCTTTCCTTGAAAACTCAGTGTAGGACTTGTTCAGGTCTGAGAGCTGGCTGCTAAAACCTTCCTGCGACTACAGCGTCCTTTATGATTTTATGTTTTCAGTTTTATTTTGTAGTCTACTCTCTCTGTGTCGTGTGTGTCTTTACTTTGTTGCGTGTTCCCACCAGGTGTGATTCAGTTTCACCCTGATTGGTTCCACCTCGTTAGTGTCACCTGTTGTCTCGCTGTCTGTCTCGTGGCTCTGCGTTTCTCTTAAACATCCAAACTTTTCTCAAACTCGGCTGCAATCAGAACCAAAAGATTACATCTAAACTGTGTTTGTCGTCTCGGCCTTGTCTCTGGTGTCGAGGTGGAGCTGACGGCAGCCTTCTCCTCCGTCTGACCTCCAAACACTGATTAGTCATGGCTGTCTGCTCGAGGCCGATCAGGCTGAGTCATTAACACACAAACAAGTTCAGCACTTGGCTTCCTGTGGAGCCGTCAAGAAGTTTTATATTCACCCGAAATCAAACGGCACACACGCTTCCATCAGCCACCTAAAGAGAGTCAGAACCGAGCCGCAGAACCCAAACCCGGTCAGCGTGCGTGGACTGGGTCAGATCTTCTCTGAGAGTGATTTCACTCAAACAAACCCTGAAAAATTCACCAGGTCAACGTGCTTCATCTGGACGCTGTGAGGCGTGAAACAGCTGAAAAATGTTGATCTGAGCGCGCTCAGTATGAGCTCTGATGCAGTCTATAAATACCTACTTTAGTCTCCAGACAGTCTCAGTCTCTGTGGGGACGTCTCAGAGACTACGCCCAGGTTTTAGACAGTCTGTGGGGACGTCACAGAGACTACGTCCAGGTTTTAGACAGTCTGCGGGGACGTCACAGAGACTACGTCCAGGTTTTAGACAGTCTGCGGGGACGTCACAGAGACTACGTCCAGGTTTTAGACAGTCTGCGGGGACGTCACAGAGACTACGTCCAGGTTTTAGACAGACTGCGGGGACGTCTCAGAGACTACATCCAGGTTTTAGACAGTCTGTGGGACATCACAGAGACTACGTCCAGGTTTTAGACAGTCTGCAAAGCTGTCTCAGAGACTACGTCCAGGTTTTAGACAGTCTGCGGGACGTCTCAGAGACTACGTCCAGGTTTTAGACAGTCTGCGAGGACGTCTCAGAGACTACGTCCAGGTTTTAGACAGTCTGCGGGGACGTCTCAGAGACTACGTCCAGGTTGAGTTTTGAGTTCATTTCTTTGTCTGTTATTTTGTGTATTTACTAAATCTGCAGAAGTCGCCTCTCGTGTTGCTCGCTGTCTGTTTCCGGCGGCTCGCTGCAGATTTACAGACTACATTATAAACTGTATCTGTGAATATGATGAACACGTATGACTGCTGATCTCTGACGGTTTCTCTCTGATGAGCCTCCTGAACTGAAAATGTTTCGAGCTCTTCTGAATAATTTTACTGAAGCTTCAATAATTTCCGACCCAGAGGACGGAGGGCAGAGAAACAGCGAGCGAGCGCGGCTGAGATGAAGAATGATGATTTTATGACGTGATCAGGTGACTTCAGCCCAACATAACGAGACATGTTTTAATGATGATACTCATTTCAACACCAACATGCTGGTTGATATTTTCTCATTGGACCGCCATGACAGCGTCACACTGACCACTGTCCACTCCTTAAACCAAATGAAGTGTCCTCACGCTCGGGTGCTGCACAAACACTTTCAATTATCGATGATGTTGGTTGCGGACGAAGATAAAATCCCTGAACTAATGACGCCCCGGGCGATGGAGGAAGGTCAGGATAAACAAAGTGAGAGACAGACTCAGAGGTCTGTGGACCTGAACCAAAGCAGACCCATGGAACACCAACCTGAACCCAGAGAGACCGTTAGACCCGATCCACATCAACCTGAGCATAATTAGACCTGATCCAGAACTGCAGTGGACCTGAACAGGTCAGAACAGAGCAGATGAAGTTTTGTTCGGGCTCCCGGAGACGCCTGAACACTTTTAACTACATCAATCCTAAAAAACACAGAAACTTCACAACAATTGTAGAACAGCTAAAAATGTTTTTAATGTCTCGTTATCTCTCAGTCCAGTGTGATCCACCAAGACACGTAGTCTCGAGACGTCCCCCGCAGACTGTCTAAAACCTGGACGTAGTCTCTGTGACGTCCCCGCAGGACTGTCTAAAACCTGGACGTAGTCTCTGAGACGTCCCCCGCAGATCTGTCTAAAAACTGGACGTAGTCTCTGTGACGTCCATCCCGAGACTGTCTAAAACCTGGACGTAGTCTCTGTGACGTCCCCGCAGACTGTCTAAAACCTGGACTAGTCTCTGAGACGTCCCCGCAGACTGTCTAAAACCTGGACGTAGTCTCTGTGACGTCCCCCGCAGACTGTCTAAAATCTGAACGTAGTCTCTGTGACGTCCCCGCAGACTGTCTAAAACCTGGACGTAGTCTCTGAGACGTCCCCGCAGACTGTCTAAAACCTGGACGTAGTCTCTGAGACGTCCCCGCAGACTGTCTAAAACTTGGATGTAGTCTCTGTGACGTCCCCGCAGACTGCAGACATGCCTTCCTGGGTCTTCATGATCACCACATGAGCTGAGTCTGTAATAACTGTACGGTGCACATGATCGATACCTCTTCATCTGTGATTCATCTTTCTCTGCAGCTCGTCTCTTTTTGTTTGTATGAAAATAAAAGATGGATTCAAACCTTCAGAGTGGACGACCGATCGGAGCTGCCCTGAAAGGATTCAGCTGCAGGCTCTGCAGGCCGTTTTATGCAGCAAATTGCTTGAGCAAGCCAACGGTGGCAGCCCCGCCACCCTCCAGTGATAACCAACTGTCAGGTTAAGTGACCCGCGGGCTCTGCACACACACACTTCACAATGAAGATACATCGGCCACATTTCTGAGTCAGCTGCAGCGCTTCCTCCTGAGGCTCTGAGATCTGAACCAATGAGGTTTGAGCACGACTCAGGTTCACCTGGTTCTTCTTTCACCTGAGCGGTCCACCAAAGTTTTGTTTCTGAAGAAATCAGCAGCTCGATCTGCACTCAGATCAGATGAATGATGATTTCCAGCTGGGCCTGCAGATGCATGAGAGGTGTGTGTGTGTGTTTGTAGTGCGACATGAAGTCCTGACACTGGCAGAGTCGGTCCAATTAACTCAGCCCGACAGGACCAAGAAAACCTTTTTGAGTGTTCTGACAGCTTTCTATCAGAAGAGCATGAACTTCTTCAGCAGTGTGAGCTGCAGTGACTTGGACCTCTTCAAGAGCTGCAGCGACGAGGTGTTCTGACCCCGGTCATCAACAGCACAGTTTGGTTCTTGTTCATTTCACTTTTATCCTGACGCTCGTCCGTTTCTCTGCTTCTCACACGTCGCCCACTGACAGGAGCCATGAGGAGCAGCTTCACCTGTCAGAGGTGAATGTGACGCCTGAAATCTCTTCCTGCATGACAAAATGTGCATTTGTGTGTTTGAGAGGGAAGCATGAGAGATGAAAGAGAAGCGACAATCCTCCACGAGCAGCACTTCACATCAGGTCTCACGTTATGCCGAGTCTTCAGGCGTCAAAGTTCTGCTCACTCAAAAACAGGAAGCAGCAACAAAACAGCGTCTTGGAGTAATTACTGTCGAGCTTTCATCAACTATTGTCTGCTTTTAATGAGATGTCCCTCGTTCGGGCTGATTCAATACTTAACGACCAATCAAAGAGTTGCTAGGCGACGGTGTGCGTAGTGTATTTAAAAGGCTGCTGCTGAGTGGACGGGATGATTACACTGATCTCATTAAGAGGCTGGTGGGAATCATGATGACCTGTTTGTCTGACTGAAGTGGGAACAAAGATTCATACAAACCAAAATCATCAATTCATCATCTGTGTTTGTTTCCCAGACTCAGCGTAGATATCTTCACCCTAATTAATATGCAAATGTGGTGACATTTACAGCCGACGTCTAATGTCTGCACACATCAGACGCTGCTTTGCGTTTTGTACATCAGATTCTCAAATGTAAATTTGAGTCGGGCAGCAAATGAGACAAAAATAATGTTGACTAACATCAACATGTAGATCAGAGCTGCATGAATATGAACACGCTGCGGACTGATTCATGTCATGACATAGTTTCAGTGTCAGGATGACACCTCGAACGACAGGAAACTGTCCTGTCAATCAACGTTATAGTTGCCCTGGATACGAGATCTTTTTTTAAATGTCTGCAAATGGACGCTGTTCAGTCCGGTCACGTCTGAGCAGCATGAAACTGAAGCATGTGTGACTGCACAGGCCTGAACAAAGACCACAGTGGTCTGGACAAACTGAGACGATGAACTGAAGAGGGATGAAAGGTTGCCGGAGCGGTCACTGAATGAATGATTGTTTCAGGCCAGCGACTGTCCAGCCGGACACATTTGAAGCTAAAGGACAGTCGAGCGCTGACGGAGAAATTCAGGTTCGTTCGAGCACCTGAACCTCGAACTATACGGAGAGATGTGCTACACCAGGAAGTACGCAGACTGTGACAGAGATCCTGGTGTCTTCAGGAAGTGACGGATCCGGTGCTCTGACCATGAAAATGTTTTGGCTGCTCAAACATGCAGAAAGTGAATCTGTATGTTTTTAACTGAGGGCAGGAACCAACCAAACACAAACTGTCACTTAATCACTGAAATATTGAACAAAATCACGTCTGTGAGGAAGTTAAGTGGTTTCCGCTAATTCATAAAACACGGCTCATGAAGCACGATGAAGCTTTTATCTCAACATTCAGTCTGCACAGCTTCAGCATCAGCACTCATTAAGTAAACACTCATTTCAGAGTCCAGCGATAATCAGGCCGTCCTGTCCAAACCTCTGCTGCAACACTTTCATGTTGTTTTCTGTCCAAGTTAAAATGAGCAGGACAAAAGACCCGAACACACCCGGAGAGGACGTCATCACTGACGGCATGAAACAGACTCACATGGGAAGCGCTGATGCAACAGGCTGGAAATGAAGAAGACAAAGAGTGTCTCCTTGGTTCGTTCTCTCCGAGCGTGTCTGCTGTGAGAATGAAAGACTCTCTGAAGACTCGCCGAGCCATTAAAGTCGACTTTAAGAGGAGCAGAGAGCAGTTTGCTTCAAAGAGGAGTCACGTCACAAACGCCAAACACAATTCAAATCTAGACCCACCGCTTTAAACTTCACCTGGGAACTCTGCAGAGTTCTTCACTGTTGGCTTCATCTTCTGGATGTAAATATGTAAATATGATTTCAAAGCAGGAAAACGTCGCACGAGTATCTTCTGTAAGTATTTTCACTGCTTTAGTCTGTCAGACCTGTGATGGAGACAGTCCTGATCACAGTCCTGCAGCCTGTTTGCTGATGTTGGGATGACCTTTCAGCTGCAGATGAATCCTTCTTGCTGACCTCTGGATTCAGACTTTTAAAGACGATGACAGAGTCTTCAAACAGGTGCAGGTTTGTCTCTGTCCTCTTTCAATGGAGCTTCATATGCAAATTTATTTCCTGCAGATGTCGAACTTCAAACAGTCGCAGTCACTTTTTCTCTGTCTGGGCAAAACAACAAAAAGCTTTAAAAAATAAAGCTGACGGGAGAAGCTGAATTTATTCACAGATTACTGGACTGAATTAGTTACCGGAGGGACGGCGGTTTGATTTGTGAATGGCCTCCAGGTTTTCTGGAAGTCGACTCATGTTGTGTTTTTTATCAGCAGCTGCACAGTTTCTGTGAACTGCCGTCAGTCCGACTGCCACCGAGCTCTGACAGCGCTGCAACACTTCACGTTCACTCTCGTCTCTTGTGCTTCGTGTTCGTATTGTCTGGACATTTACAGTCACTCTGCACACCAAGTGTTTGGGACATTATGCTACAGTGAGGTCAGACCAAGGCTCGGTATGTTAAAGTCTCTACGCAGTCAAAATTAAGTTCCAGATAAATCTGAGGCGTCGCCAACATGTTTTATCTCATGAAGCAGCTCCGGCCTGAGTCTGTGCTGCAAACAGAAAAGTTCAGTTTGTGCTGTTAGCTTCTAGAATTACAGACGTCAGCCCACAACACGATGCTGCTGCGGTGTTTTTGGCAACTTACCGACTCGACTAACAACTCTGGGTAACTCTGTGAATCTGGAGGAAAATTACAAATCCACACGTGGAAAACTTGAATAAAAGTGCAGCTAACAAACGGAGCTAACATTGTTGTCTGTCCTGTTCTATCTGCTTCCACATCCTGAAGCGAACCTTCGTCCACTTGATTACGGGACAATTACCCAGAAATGTGTCACATTTTTTCAAACATCTCAGCAGAAATCAGCCCTCAGTTTGTCCTCTTATGTAAACGGGCCCACTCGCTCTGCAGTCGTGTGCAGCTTCACTGAGGATTCCCAGGCCCAGAATAGAGTCTGCAAGGTCAGGGGAGGGATGGAGGGGTGTCAGGCTGTATGTGGAGGAGCACAGACAATGAGAAAATAAGTAAAAATAGGCAGATAAAGTGCGAGTGTTAGTGAGAGAGCATCATCCAGTGAGAGAAACTGAGACACACACACACACTGAGAGCAGATAGAGGAGGTCTGATTGATGGTCTGTCTCTCAGGGCTCTGGTTAAAGGGGGAGTCGGGCTCTGGGCTTCAGCCACAGGAGCGTGTAATGACTGCTGAGGAATTTCAATGGCCCCCAAACCCCTCTGAGATCTCCACCACACCTCCTCCTCCATCCCCGTCTCCATCCATCTTTCTGTGTTAAACTGTCTCTGCCTCCTTCAGGTCCTCCTGCTGAATTAGTTGAAGGTTTCAGCTCCAAATCGTTCGTGAAGTTGTGAGTCTTTCCTGTTTTCTGAGACTGAGGACGACGTCAGGATCGTAACGTACGATTCATCTGGATCTGCTGCAATATGCAACGAGGCCGATTAACGCTTTCATTTCTCTGTTACTGTGTTCACTGTTAGACTGGACACTGCCGGTTCAGAGGTTCTGTTGCTGTGTTCACTGTTAGACTGGACACTGCCGGTTCAGAGGTTCTGTCGCCGTGTTCACTGTTAGACTGGACACTGCCGGTTCAGAGGTTCTGTCGCTGTGTTCACTGTTAGACTGGACACTGCTGGTTCAGAGGTTCTGTTGCTGTGTTCACTGTTAGACTGGACACTGCCGGTTCAGAGGTTCTGTTGCCATGTTCACTGTTAGACTGGACACTGCCGGTTCAGAGGTTCTGTCGCTGTGTTCACTGTTAGACTGGACACTGCCGGTTCAGAGGTTCTGTCGCTGTGTTCACTGTTAGACTGGACACTGCCGGTTCAGAGGTTCTGTCGCTGTGTTCACTGTTAGACTGGACACTGCCGGTTCAGAGGTTCTGTCGCTGTGTTCACTGTTAGACTGGACACTGCCGGTTCATGGTTCTGTCGCTGTGTTCACTGTTAGACTGGACACTGCCGGTTCATGGTTCTGTCGCTGTGTTCACTGTTAGACTGGACACTGCCGGTTCAGAGGTTCTGTCGCTGTGTTCACTGTTAGACTGGACACTGCCGGTTCAGAGGTTCTGTCGCTGTGTTCACTGTTAGACTGGACACTGTCGGTTCAGAGGTTCTGTCGCTGTGTTCACTGTTAGACTGGACACTGCCGGTTCAGAGGTTCTGTCGCTGTGTTCACTGTTAGACTGGACACTGCCGGTTCAGAGGTTCTGTCGCTGTGTTCACTGTTAGACTGGACACTGCCGGTTCAGAGGTTCTGTCGCTGTGTTCACTGTTAGACTGGACACTGCCGGTTCAGAGGTTCTGTCGCTGTGTTCACTGTTAGACTGGACACTGCCGGTTCAGAGGTTCTGTTGCTGTGTTCACTGTTAGACTGGACACTGCCGGTTTCAGAGGTTCTGTTGCTGTGTTCACTGTTAGACTGGACACTGCCGGTTCAGAGGTTCTGTCGCTGTGTTCACTGTTAGACTGGACACTGTCGGTTCAGAGGTTCTGTCGCTGTGTTCACTGTTAGACTGGACACTGCCGGTTCAGAGGTTCTGTCGCTGTGTTCACTGTTAGACTGGACACTGCCGGTTCAGAGGTTCGGTTCAGGTCTCTGAGTGTTTTTCTATGATTGTCTCAGTCAGGCTCAGTCGTTCTTTTTAACTTTCAGACTGTGGTGAATAGAAAACTCTCGATTTTGGATCAGGAGGTTCTGCTCGGGCGACATGAAAAGAACAGAAATGATGAACACATTTTTGAATTTGATGAAGCAGTGATCATTTCTCAAACCTTTTCACAAAGATGGAGGCTGAGTTTATTTCTAAAGGGCAGGTCGACCTGATCCTGGCTGATGATGAATCACCTGCTCATGTAGGGTGGGAGGTAGCATGGACTGTCATGAAGTCAACTGGAGATGATTCCTAAAGACTTTGGAGATCCTCTGATTTATCATTTCATGTCATCATCAGATCATTTTAATTTGAATCTGGACATAGTCTCTGTGACGTCCTTCAGACTGTCTAAAACCTGGACGTTGTCTCTGTGACGTCCCCGCAGACTGTCTAAAACCTGGACGTAGTCTCTGTGACGTCCTTCAGACTGTCTAAAACCTGGACGTTGTCTCTGTGACGTCCCCGCAGACTGTCTAAAACCTGGACGTAGTCTCTGTGACGTCCTTCAGACTGTCTAAAACCTGGACATAGTCTCTGTGACGTCCCCGCTGACTGTATAAAACCTGGACGTAGTCTCTGTGACGTCCCCGCAGACTGTCTAAAACCTGGACGTAGTCTCTGTGACGTCCCCGCAGACTGTCTAAAACCTGGACGTAGTCTCTGTGACGTCCCCGCAGACTGTCTAAAACCTGGACATAGTCTCTGTGACGTCCTTCAGACTGTCTAAAACCTGGACGTAGTCTCTGTGACGTCCCCGCAGACCGTCTAAAACCTGGACGTAGTCTCTGTGACGTCCCCATGAACATGCATATATGTGTAAACACACATTGAACACACACTCTGCGTGTATTCATCACATCATCTCACGTGCACAAACACATCAACATGTCTTATCTTGGAGAAAACAGATTAATTCCTCCCACACACACACACACACGCACACACACACACACACACACACACACACACACACACACACACACACACACACACACACATCATCGGTCATACCTGTTCAAAAACCCATCTGCTTGTATTCAGTCTGTTAACACACACACACGTGGAGAGTGTGTGTGTGTGTGTGAGGCTTTCTGAAGCATGATGGGATTTACATTAACCGGCACGGATCCATAAGCTTAATGTGAGTCACATGATCGTCGCTCTAATCGGAGTTATCGCACGCTGCTGCAGCAGGGAGTCCGATTTCATTTAATAAACCTTTAAAAGCTCCTCGCTCCTCGTTTGTTTCCCGCCTCTGCTTTTATGAGCCGCCCGTCGAGTGTTTTATGAAGACAGACGACTGTCATAAAAATGTATTTAGCTGTTCCTCGTCACTCGTATTGACTTTCATGATTGTAATGGTGCTGCTGTGATGTTGTCTATAAAAGAGACATTAGTCAAGTCAATACCAGGAGTCCCCAGAGCGCACACACACACACACACACACACACACACACATACACACACAACCGTCACATGGTGAGTGTGGCAGCCATCTTGTTTTCTGCTTTTAGGACCTGCTCAGTCCTCCCTGCAGACTCTTCATGAACCGTCCCCCAGAAGACAGAGCCCGGCTGGGCAGAGGGAGCCGGGTCAGTGCCGGTGATGATGATGTGATGTGAGCAAATGTTAATGTTCCACATGGAACTGCATGCTGCAGTGAAGGACCTGCGGTGGTCTGATGGACTGGACTTCTCCTTGAGCCAGTGAACATCTAGAGCTGGATAAGTTTGTGTGTGTGTGTGTGTGTGTGCTGACCCCAGAAAACATCCTGCAAAATTCACCCTGATACTTAATTGATCTGAAATTATTATTAATGTGCTATATGTTGCATTTTTAATGACCAATTTATCACAGTCAGAGTCACTGATACCTCAGTGTAATTAACATAAACAAATGAAACCAAGGTTGAATGAGTGATGGCTTCAGTCTGTTCCTGAGATGAAGTCCAGATTTGACATAAATCTGCTGAATGTCGTCTTCAAAGTCTGAGACGACGAGAACGCTTTAATAATTAAAAAAGTGAACGTCCTGTTCTCACGTCAAATTTATTTAATGTGTTTAAATGTTTTTAATTAAAACCAAAGCACAATGTTTGTGATGCGAGCAGGTGCTCTTCATTATATAAAGAAATAATCAGTTAAAGAGACTGATGTGTTCAACAGACTGATGATGACAGTCTCAGAGACTACGTCCAGGCAGTCTGCGGGGACGTCACAGAGACTACGTCCAGGTTTTAGACAGTCTGCGGGGACGTCACAGAGACTACGTCCAGGTTTTACACAGTCTGCGTGGACGTCACAGAGACTACGTCCAGGTTTTAGACAGTCTGCGTGGACGTCACAGAGACTACGTCCAGGTTTTAGACAGTCTGCGGGGACGTCACAGAGACTACGTCCAGGTTTTAGACAGTCTGCGGGGACGTCACAGAGACTACGTCCAGGTTTTAGACAGTCTGAAGGACGTCACAGAGACTACGTCCAGGTTTAAGACAGTCTGCGTGGACGTCACAGAGACTATGTCCAGGTTTAAGACAGTCTGCGAGGACGTCACAGAGACTACGTCCAGGTTTTAGACAGTCTGCGAGGACGTCACAGAGACTATGTCCAGGTTTTAGACAGTCTGCGAGGACGTCACAGAGACTACGTCCAGGTTTAAGACAGTCTGCGGGGACGTCACAGAGACTACGTCCAGGTTTTAGACAGTCTGCGTGGATGTCACAGAGACTATGTCCAGGTTTTAGACAGTCTGCATGGACGTCACAGAGACTACGTCCAGGTTTTAGACAGTCTGCGAGGACGTCACAGAGACTACGTCCAGGTTTTAGACAGTCTGCGAGGACGTCACAGAGACTACGTCCAGGTTTTAGACAGTCTGCGGGGACGTCACAGAGACTACGTCCAGGTTTTAGACAGTCTGCGGGGACGTCACAGAGATTACGTCCAGGTTTAAGACAGTCTGCGAGGACGTCACAGAGACTACGTCCAGATCTCAGAACAGATTGTGTTTTTGTGTGTCACCTTCACGCGGACACTTCGTCTTGCAGATATTTAAAGGTAGCTGACGTAGCCGTGAGCTCGATCCAGGTGTTCTGTTCCTTCTTTCCATTTTTAAAATCTCTTACTTGTGTTGTTTTAAAATTTGTCTCACCTTCAGGTGCAGCTCGACTCCCTCCGCTGTTTGAGATGAAATTCAGGTGAACGAGGAGGTGTTATTCACCTCGAGCAAACAGATGGAGAAACTCTGTTATCTGTGTCGTGGAGGTGATACTTTGTTTTTCCTGTAGTTACTGATACAGTCATTGTGTCAACATTACCCAAATATGTTCTTCCATATAGAGAAAGTCCATCCATCCATCTCCTTCCTCTTATCTGGGGTCGCTCAACAAAGCGAAGGCTTCCCAGGCTGGATGTGCTATGTAGCCCCACCATAAGTTCTCTGTCCTGGGGTAAAGCAGACACCCGGGAGGATCCTGATCAAATGTTGAACCACCTCAGCTGGCTCTCTTCGACATGAAGGAGCAGCACACCCGATCTCTAAGTCTGAACCAGCATCTTGTGTTTTCCGTCTCTACCTGAACCTCGTGACCGCAGGTGAGGACAGTCCAGTACAACGTCCATCTCGTGCTGCATTTTACTGTCACTCGTGAACTTAGATACCTGAAGGGGAAGCAGCAGACTCCAAACGGAGGGAGCGTTCCACCGTTTTCCAGCAGAGAACCATGACCTCCAAATCTGACATCAAGGTTCATCGTGTGCTGAAGCTCATCTTCATCATCTGCAGAGGACAGAGGTTCACAAACTGAACATCCACCTTGAGATCCTTTCAGTGTACACATCACTGAAGCATTACATCTGATCCTCACGTATGTGTATGTATAGTTCATATACTCATAGTCAAAACAAACATCAAAGAACAAGAAGTACTTTCTCCACACTGACTGAATCACCATTTTAATTCAGACATCTTTATTAAACTCACGGTGCAGATTAATCGTAGTCACTGCTGGTATCTTCCCGACCTTGAAACGTGTTTCGCCTCTTCCTGTTTTCATGCTGCAAATGTTGGAGGGGAGCCATGAAAAGGTGGGAGGTTCATACAAATAAGGCAGCTCGAGGTGACCTTCAGGGTTCCAGAGTCCTGGAACAGCATGCCGGACAGACAGGAGACATTCCAGCCACATATCAGCCACGTTTACTGAACTTCAAAGGATGTGATCTGAGATTTATAAAGAAAGACGTCATCAGCTTCAAGGACATCGTTAGAACTGGAGATTTAAATATGTCCGACGGAAACAAACTTTCTGTGAGGAAAAATGGTGATGACAGACGTAGTCTCTGTGACGTCCCCACAGACTGTCTAAAACCTGGACGTAGTCTCTGTGACGTCCCTGCAGACTGTCTAAAACCTGGACGTAGTCTCTGTGATGTCCCCGCAGACTGTCTAAAACCTGGACGTAGTCTCTGTGACGTCCCCACAGACTGTCTAAAACCTGGACGCAGTGTCTGTAGATGTCCGAGCAGACTGTCTAAAACCTGGACGTAGTCTCTGTGACGTCCACGCAGACTGTCTAAAACCTGGACGTAGTCTCTGTGACGTCCCCGCAGACTGTCTAAAACCTGGACGTAGTCTCTGTGACGTCCCTGCAGACTGTCTAAAACCTGGACGTAGTCTCTGTGATGTCCCCGCAGACTGTCTAAAACCTGGACGTAGTCTCTGTGACGTCCCCACAGACTGTCTAAAACCTGGACGCAGTGTCTGTAGATGTCCGAGCAGACTGTCTAAAACCTGGACGTAGTCTCTGTGACGTCCACGCAGACTGTCTAAAACCTGGACGTAGTCTCTGTGACGTCCCCGCAGACTGTCTAAAACCTGGACGTAGTCTCTGTGACGTCCCCGCAGACTGTCTAAAACCTGGACGTAGTCTCTGTGACGTCCCCGCAGACTGTCTAAAACCTGGACGTAGTGTCTGTGACGTCCCCGCAGACTGTCTAAAACCTGGACGTAGTCTCTGTGACGTCCCCACAGACTGTCTAAAACCTGGACGTAGTCTCTGTGACGTCCCCACAGACTGTCTAAAACCTGGACGTAGTGTCTGTAGATGTAAACGTGTGTTTCAGTGTACCTTGTCAGCAGAAATGTGGACCGGTGATTCATGTGGAACTTGAACGTCAGCTTCTAACAGCCTGATTGAAGTGAGGCAGCTGCTGCTGGAAAAACATGGTAAGACATTTCGGTCCCGGTCTGCTTCATGTTGAGGCGGCAGCACCGTCAGGTGAGCTCGAAATAAAAAAGAAAATCATAGAAAGGTTTATGATTCAGGGGAATTGGAAAAAGGTACATTTGTTTTTTATGAGGATTGAAATTGCGCCCAGGAGAGCGGAACAGAACGAGAAACTGTGGATGCAAGAGAAAGAAAGTGGAATGAATCCTGTCAGCGTCTCAGACATCCTCCAATAAATCACAAAATGTTCAGTAGTGTTGTGATTTCATGTCCAGAGGAGAGAGAAGAAGAAGAATGTATAAAGTGTAAAAGGCCTCTGAGGAATCCGCTCATGATGAAGACTCATCAGACACACGCGTGTTGAAGTCTTCAGTCACACATCGACCACACATCGACCACATCGACCGCATCGACCACACATCGACCACATCGACCGCATCGACCACACATCGACCACACATCGACCACACATCGACCGCATCGACCACATCGACCACATCGACCACACATCGACCACATCGACCACATCGACCACATCGACCACACATCGACCGCATCGACCACATCGACCACACATCGACCACATCGACCACATCGACCACATCGACCACACATCGACCGCATCGACCACATCGACCACACATCGACCACACATCGACCACATCGACCACATCGACCACACATCGACCGCATCGACCACACATCGACCACACATCGACCGCATCGACCACACATCGACCACACATCGACCACACATCGACCACACATCGACCGCATCGACCACATCGACCACATCGACCACATCGACCACATCACTGTCATCCGGATGCTGTGAATCAAATAAAATCTAATACAGGAAGAGACAAAGCCTGATGAGCTGTAGAGAGAGTCTCCGTCTCTGGTTCCAGTATCACCAGTATCACCAGTATCACCAGTATCACCAGTGGTCAGTACCACACCTCCCGTATCTCCTCTAAATCCTCTCGTCGGAGGCAAAACAAGCCGAGCTCGGGCAGGAAATGAAGGCATAGATCACAGAGCTGGTGGGGAAGAGCACGGTGCGGCAGCACCACAGACATCTCATTTGGGTTAACAGAAACTGCAGCATGGTTCAGTAGCACCGCTAATGACTGGACTGATAGTGCTGAGTTTGATGGATGGGACCAAACCTGCACTGATTGGATCGGTATGCAACAATAGTCTGGATTCAGCCGGTGGGCTGAGCAGGGCTCGGATCCAGAGTTAACTCATCGTCTCTGAAAAACAGAGTCAGAGGAAAACCTCCGACAGAGGCAGTCTGTCCTCTGTGTGTGCTGGCACTTCTGGACCTTCGGGACCGGGAACATTTGTTTGTTTGGCATGTTTGTGCTTCAGACTGAGTGAATCCATCCAGTCCTTGTTGAGTTATTGTGAACCACATGGTGGCGCTAGAGAAAGGTCAGAGGAACATGGACCAGCAGACAGACAGTGCCAATGCGGGCCAACCATCGAGGGTCAACCATCAATTTAACCCTTGAGACTCCAGTACAAGTCTGCAGTCCTTCAAAAGAGTCGATCAAAGAACAGCTCAAACTCAAACAAGTTGTTTTAATTCAAAAAGAACCGGGTCAGATCGAGAGCTCTGCAAAAACCCGAGAAAACCCGATCCTATCTTCAGGCGATGCAATAAAATTCCACGTACAGAGGTTAGACTATGACCCGAGTCCACGCTGGCTACGTTACATGTGTGAACGTGTAACGTCGTGTGTTCTAACCCTAACACATGATGAAGCAGCTGTGTTGATGAGTTCTCTTGTTTCTGTTAATAACTCGTTTGGTTGATAAAACACGGAGCTGTCACACCAGCCTGAGGTCATTTCCTGTTTTACTTTGAAGAGTAACTCTCAGTAACACCTGTCTGAGTGTGTCACCTGTCTGAGTGTGTCACCTGTCTGAGTGTGTCACCTGTCTGTGTGTGTCACCTGTCTGTGTGTGTCACCTGTCTGAGTGTGTCACCTGTCTGTGTGTGTCACCTGTCTGTGTGTGTCACCTGTCTGAGTGTGTCACCTGTCTGAGTGTGTCACCTGTCTGTGTGTGTCACCTGTCTGTGTGTGTCACCTGTCTGAGTGTGTCACATGTCTGTGTGTGTCACCTGTCTGAGTGTGTCACCTGTCTGAGTGTGTCACCTGTCTGTGTGTGTCACCTGTCTGAGTGTGTCACCTGTCTGTGTGTGTCACCTGTCTGAGTGTGTCACCTGTCTGTGTGTGTCACCTGTCTGAGTGTGTCACCTGTCTGAGTGTGTCACCTGTCTGAGTGTGTCACCTGTCTGTGTGTGTCACCTGTCTGTGTGTGTCACCTGTCTGAGTGTGTCACCTGTCTGAGTGTGTCACCTGTATGAGTGTGTCACATGTCTGTGTGTGTCACCTGTCTGAGTGTGTCACCTGTCTGAGTGTGTCACCTGTCTGTGTGTGTCACCTGTCTGAGTGTGTCACCTGTCTGTGTGTGTCACCTGTCTGAGTGTGTCACCTGTCTGAGTGTGTCACCTGTCTGAGTGTGTCACCTGTCTGAGTGTGTCACCTGTATGAGTGTGTCACCTGTCTGTGTGTGTCACCTGTCTGAGTGTGTCACCTGTATGAGTGTGTCACCTGTCTGTGTGTGTCACCTGTATGAGTGTGTCACCTGTCTGTGTGTGTCACCTGTCTGAGTGTGTCACCTGTATGAGTGTGTCACCTGTCTGTGTGTGTCACCTGTCTGAGTGTGTCACCTGTCTGAGTGTGTCACCTGTATGAGTGTGTCACCTGTCTGAGTGTGTCACCTGTCTGAGTGTGTCACCTGTCTGTGTGTGTCACCTGTCTGAGTGTGTCACCTGTCTGTGTGTATCACCTGTCTGAGTGTGTCACCTGTCTGTGTGTGTCACCTGTCTGTGTGTGTCACCTGTCTGTGTGTGTCACCTGTCTGTGTGTATCACCTGTCTGAGTGTGTCACCTGTCTGTGTGTGTCACCTGTCTGAGTGTGTCACCTGTCTGAGTGTGTCACCTGTCTGTGTGTGTCACCTGTCTGTGTGTGTCACCTATCTGTGTGTGTCACCTGTCTGTGTGTGTCACCTGTCTGTGTGTGTCACCTGTCTGTGTGTGTCACCTGTCTGTGTGTGTCACCTGTCTGTGTGTGTCACCTGTCTGTGTGTGTCACCTGTCTGTGTGTGTCACCTGTCTGTGTGTGTCACCTGTCTGTGTGTGTCACCTGTCTGTGTGTGTCACCTGTCTGTGTGTGTCACCTGTCTGGGTGTCACCTATCTGTGTGATGTCACCTGTTATCGTGTGGTGTCACCTGTCTGTGTGTATCAACTGTCTGAGTGTGTCACCTGTCTGTGTGTATCACCTGTCTGAGTGTGTCACCTGTCTGTGTGTATCACCTGTCTGAGTGTGTCACCTGGTCACCGTTTCCTCTGTGTGTTTAAATAGTCCAGATCTTTGCCACAGTTTGGCCTTGACTTCATTTCTCTGTAACTCAGCTTAGTTTTAGTATTCAGTGTGATCGACTGCCGTTTGGTGATTTTGTGTTTATTCAGATTTAGTAGATGTTACTAGATGTTTAGCATTTCCTCCAGTTAGTTTGAGTGTTTCTTAGTTTTCTGTATTTTCCCGAGCAGGTTCTGTTTCCTGCCTTTTGTTAGTTAGAGTTTATTAAAGTGAATCTTAATTAACAGGACACCTGGATTCTTAGATCAGCACAGGTTAGTCAGTGTGGTCAGGTTCATAGTGTTTGCTTTTTGTAGGCTTCACAGCGTATCAGGAGGATTTCTGCTGCTTCCTGGATGAAGTTCACTTTAATTCCATCTGCTGTGTGTCCTGCCATGAGCCGCCCTGACCACAGGCTCACGAAAACAACATTCTAGTATCACTGTAGCAGCTTTGCATCATGATGGTAACCCACTAACATGAACGTTGTCCTCTAATATGAAGCAGAAATATCAATAATTATTGTAATATGATTATTTGTGACGTTCCTGTGCTGATTCAAACATGATCCAGCCCTTCAGCTGCAGCCGCGCAGCTTCTCTGTCCGACCTGCTGGATTTAATGCTGCTATAGAACAACTGAGGAAGACCGCACTGTGTGTGTGTGTGTGTGTGTGTGTGTGTGTGTGTGTGTGTGTGTGTGTGTGTGTGTGTGTGATGAGCTGGCACACCCCTCTCGAGTGCAGCAACTGTTGCTATGCTACCAGAGAAGTCAGAAGATGGTGCACTGTGGGCTGAAGTCTGCTCACCAAAAATCAAACACTGTTCAGACTTCCTGCTGCTCTGTCAGGACAAACGTCCTACAGTGACACTCTTTAACACGTGTGACAGGACAGGTCGGACGTGAAGTACGTCCCTGCATGTCTGCTGGACGATCAAACGATGGACGAGCCTCTGGTTAACCCGTCAAACACGTTAGATGATCTTTGTAGTGTAGTCCGACAGGATCCATCATTATGTTCATCACTGTGTATCCACGCAGCTCCTCAGAGGCGACGTGACGCCACAGCAGCCATTCTAGTCAATGTTTCAAGTCCCACCAGAACCTCCATAATGGACTCTCCACTCTGTCATTGACGTGTGTTCAGGTCAGTGGAGGGACTGTGCCGGCTGCCAGTGCCCAGGCTGAGGCTGTTTTCTGGGGGACTGTTCAGCAAAGAATCTGCAGGGAGGACCGACTGGGTCGACGTGACTCTTCATCATATAAACTGGTGGATTTTTCTCTGTTTGAATGCAAAACTTCGACACATTTCTTCTCTTTGTTATCAAGTGAAACCAAACGTCTGCTGGAGGGAGCGTCGCTGCTGGTTACGGCTGTTTCTGTCTGATTATTCTGAGCTGTTTAGTCATATTTAGTCTTTCAGCTCTGAATGTTCTGATCACTAATGCTGTAAAATGTTTGCTGTCATTCAAAATGCAGCCGTGTGGTTTTCCTTCACGTCCATATTGTCGGACATACGTGTGTGGTCTGGTCTTCCGTGACGCGTGTGATAATTGTGTCCTGCTGCCTGCTGTATGTGAACTCTTTCATTTCCTCCTTCCTGTCATCTTCTCGCTCCTCACGTCTCTCCTCGTCAGTCGTCCAGCAGCACTTCTTTCACTTCGCTCTCGCCATTCAAGCTGGTTGTTCTCGTGAATAAATGTGGCTTTTATTCTCAGTGTGTTTTGCTGAATGTGCATAATGTTGGCCATGGAGGGCAGTGCTCCCTGCTGGAGAGCAGCTCTCCTCCTCCTCCTCCTCCTCCTCCTCCTCGTCCTCCTCCTCCTCCTCCGCCTCCTCCTCCTCCTCCTCCTCGTCCTCCTCCTCCTCCTCCTCCTCCTCCTCCTCCTCCTCCTCCTCCTCGTCCTCCTCCTCCTCCGCCTCCTCCTCCTCGTCCTCCTCCTCCTCCTCCTCCTCCTCCTCCTCCTCCTCGTCCTCCTCCTCCTCCTCCGCCTCCTACCTCCTCGTCCTCCTCCTCCTCCTCCGCCTCCTCCTCCGCCTCCTCCTCCGCCTGCCTCCTCCTCCTCCTCGTCCTCCTCCTCCTCCTCCGCCATCCCTCCTCCGCCTCCTCCTCCGCCTCCTCCTCTCCTCCTCCTCCGTCCTCCTGCCTCCTCCTCCGCCCTCCCGCCTCCTCCTCCTCCGTCCTCCTCCTCCTCCGCCTCTCCCTCCTCCCCTCCGCCTCCTCCCTCCCCTCCTCCTCCTCCTCGTCCTCCTCCTCCTCCTCCCCGCCTCCTCCTCCGCCGTCCTCCTCCGCCTCCTCCTCCTCCTCCTCCTCCTCCGCCTCCTCCTCCGCCTCCTCCTCCTCCGCCTCCTCCGCCTCCTCCTCCTCCTCCTCCTCCTCCTCCTCCTCCTTTTCTTTCTGCTCTGCCGACGTGATTTTGTCTTCTTCGACCGTCCATGTTTGTTGTGGAGGAAGTTTTCAGATCCTTGACTTAAAGATTATGAATAATCTATATTACAGTATATTGATGAGCTGTGATTAGTAGGTCAGGCCTCACTGATTTATGAAGTTTTCACTTGTAAAGTTTGTGTCCCACCCTCGAAACAAACGTCCACGCCTGCTGACGTCCACGGAGCATGACGTCACCTACAGACTAAAACCTGGACGTAGTCTCTGTGACGTCCAACAGACTGTCTAAAACCTAGACGTAGTCTCTGTGACGTCCCCACAGACTGTCTAAAACCTGGACGTAGTCTCTGAGACGTCCCCGCAGACTGTCTAAAACCTGGACGTAGTCTCTGAGACGTCCAACAGACTGTCTAAAACCTAGACGTAGTCTCTGTGACGTCCCCGCAGACTGTCTAAAACCTGGACGTAGTCTCTGAGACGTCCCTGCAGACTGTCTAAAACCTGGACGTAGTCCTCTGTGACGTCCCCGCAAGACTGTCTAAAACCTGGGATGTAGTCCTCTGTGACGTCCCACAGACTGTCTAAAACCTGGACTAGTCTCTGAGACGTCCCCGCAGACTGTCTAAAACCTGGACGTAGTCTCTGAGACGTCCAACAGACTGTCTAAAACCTAGACGTAGTCTCTGTGACGTCCCCACAGACTGTCTAAAACCTGGACGTAGTCTCTGAGACGTCCCTGCAGACTGTCTAAAACCTGGACGTAGTCTCTGAGACGTCCCCGCAGACTGTCTAAAACCTGGACGTAGTCTCTGAGACGTCCCTGCAGACTGTCTAAAACCTGGACGTAGTCTCTGAGACGTCCCCGCAGACTGTCTAAAACCTGGACGTAGTCTCTGAGACGTCCCCGCAGACTGTCTAAAACCTGGACGTAGTCTCTGTGACGTCCCACAGACTGTCTAAAACCTGGACGTAGTCTCTGAGACGTCCCCGCAGACTGTCTAAAACCTGGACGTAGTCTCTGAGACGTCCCCGCAGACTGTCTAAAACCTGGACGTAGTCTCGTGTGAGAAAACATGGCTCTGTCCAGGCTTATCTCTCTGTAAACTGATATCGAGGCGTTCTTCAGTTTAATGTCGTCAATATAAACAGATCTGAGAAACGTCTTTCAAAATAAAAGCCATGTATAAATATAATGGAGCAGTCGTGTAACATTAATAACTGTAATGCAGCTGTTCATCCATAATGCAGATGACCTGAGCTTCCTTCAGTATCTTCCTCTGCAGTTAACCTCTTCATCATCTCTCTGTCACCACAGCTGTATTTTCTTCCAGCCTGCCTTCCCGTCGATGCGTCCCCTGGTGTCAGATCAGCAATGTGGGTCAGAGGAAAAGAGGACAGAAGCCTGGAGACAGGCACATTAGCACAGTGAATTGGGTTAACCCAGAACATTCATCATGATACGCCGGACTTAACCTCATCCTCCTTCACACAAAACGTCCTCAGGTGGAGATCAAAACACCAAAAACCTCCATCGAGGTTCTCTCCTCCCAGCGTTACGTTAACGTTACAGCAACGTTACGTTGGTCATCCATCTTAGATCGTACCGCTGTCAGAAACTGAATACACCTGATCAGCCACTGTCAGTAATACACAACCTTTAATTAAACCAATAACTAACATTCAGACAACCTTATCACACTTTAACAGTTAGCTAGTGTTTCTGTAGCGTTGTCAGAACGTTCCAAAATAAACATATCAGTTCAAGCTCCCTGCGCTGTCCCTTTAAGAAATATGACACCTGAATGATTCATTATGTGTCCGTGACAACACGAGACAAAGGACGTCACATGACCAGACGGTCAGTTCAGCCTCAGTAGTAATTAAACTCATGTACAGATATTTTATGGTTTCATACATGACACAAAGCAGCTAGCCTGTGCTAACGCGTGGACCGAAACAAGCTAGTGTTCTCTGAAGAGTTGATGCAGGTGGAGTCGAGGTGGACCAGGTCCAATCGGACTCTCTCGTCCCATTAAAATCTGCAGAGTGAGTCCAAGTGGGTCAGGAAGTGAGTCCAATGTGGCTCCTCTTCAGAGACGTAGACTGACAAACCATGTTAGCAAGGACAGACGAGAGTTTGTTTCACAGGAAGTCAGAATGTGTGATGTAGAAGTTATTATAAACTCTGAGTTCCTCTAAACATATTACAATATATTAAATACCGACTTAGATTCAGAGTCAAACTCAAGTTTAGTCTTAACTTGCATAATCATATTGTCACATATAATCAGCATAATGTGGCAATAATCACTGGAAGGACGCTAACGCCAAGCAGCAACTTCTCGTCCACCTGAGGCTGGCTCCAGAACTGAGTCAGTCCCAGGTTTTAGACAGTCTGCGGGGACGTCACAGAGACTACGTCCAGGTTTTAGACAGTCTGCGGGGACGTCACAGAGACTACGTCCAGGTTTTAGACAGTCTGCGGGGACGTCACAGAGACTACGTCCAGGTTTTAGACAGTCTGCGGGGATGTCACAGAGACTACGTCCAGGTTTTAGACAGTCTGTGGGACGTCACAGAGACTACGTCCAGGTTTTAGACAGTCTGCGGGGACGTCACAGAGACTACGTCCAGGTTTTAGACAGTCTGCGGGGACGTCACAGAGACTACGTCCAGGTTTTAGACAGTCTGTGGGATGTCACAGAGACTACGTCCAGGTTTTAGACAGTCTGCGGGGACGTCACAGAGACTACGTCCAGGTTTTAGACAGTCTGTGGGACGTCACAGAGACTACGTCCAGGTTTTAGACAGTCTGTGGGACGTCACAGAGACTACGTCCAGGTTTTATGACAGTCTGTGGGGACGTCTCAGAGACTACGTCCAGGTTGTTAGACAGTCTGCGGGGACGTCACAGAGACTACGTCCAGGTTTTAGACAGTCTGCGGGGACGTCACAGAGACTACGTCCAGGTTTTAGACAGTCTGTGGGACGTCTCAGAGACTACGTCCAGGTTTTAGACAGTCTACGAGGACGCACTCTCGGTATAAGTGTATAGAACTCCACTTCCTGTTCCACGTGAGGCCTCCTGTCAGTTACGTTCAGTTTCTGTCGTGTAGTTCTGGTCCAGCTGGTGTTGACATGAAGTCTTCCAGACTCTGGTTAAGACGTTCTTGTTCCTCTGAGACTCTTTGAGTTCTGTTCATATTTCATGGCCTCTTTACTTCCCATTAACGTCGTGTTTGGTGGACGCATCAGGAAGACAGCGACATGTCCGCTGACGTTTTAATGCGCCCATTTATTGTCACATCCAGTGTTTGTGAGTGACATCCCGGGAGTGACCTTGTTAGCCTGACAGTGCAGGATGAGGACAATCTACCACGAGCCAGCTCGCCTCCCTCGCCTGCTCTCAATCATCACACAGTCCTTCAGGTCAGGCGCTGTAATTGGCCCATTGATTGGTGACAAGTGTGATGCAAACAGGCGCCGTGTGGACAAACAGTGAAGTGACAGGCGCTCGCGATGATGCATACCTACATCAACCTCCGGGTGGAACAGCACCGACGGGCTGACGGGTGAGCCGGGGAGGCGATGTGAAGAGGGGGAGGCGATGTGAAGAGGGGGAGGCGATGTGAAGAGGGGGAGGCGATGTGAAGAGGGGGAGGCGATATGAAGAGGGGGAGGCGAGGAGGAGGCGAAGGGAGGAAGACAGTGATGAAAATGACAAATGAAAAAGTGTAGAGCTCAGAAAGAATTCAACATGTTTGGGATATAAATGGAGAAACAGCAGTGTAAAATATCTTTAATGAAAAGTTTATTTCATTAACATCAGTCTGAATAAATGTGTCAGGTCCATTTTACACATTAAGAACTCTTCGTCTATAATAAATCTACATTTAGTCTTTTTTATGGAGGTCAGAGTCTTTAGAAGGACGCAGCAGACGAGCTGAAATGAATCTTTCAGATGATGCTCAGCTCACCGTCATAAATCTGTAACAAACTTGATAGTTGAAAGTTGAAAGTTGAAAGTTGTAGTGTGTTTAAAGTGTTCAGGTCCATTATGATAGATGTATGCGGTGATCATTCCCGTCATCTGTTACGTGTCACAGGTGGTTTTTGGGTTGAAGACACAGAGACCTCGAAGATCAGCACACAAAGTTTCATGCTGGGGATTTCTGTCAGTTGTTTTTGGGTGGATTACATGTTGTCTTATCGTACACTTGAACTGATGCTGATTTGTCTTGTTGTCTCCGTCCACAGCAAACGCTTGTTTAGCTTCATGCTGGTCCTCCTGTCAGCTTCTCCATACTGAGGGCCTGCCGGCCGCCCATCCACTGTAGGTGAATACACTGACTGTGGATCAGAACAACCGAGAACAACCAAAACAGCCAGAAATGATCTTTAAAAGGCCGGTGTACAGGTGACCTCAGTGACTCACAGGTGACCTCAGTGACTCACAGGTGACCTCAGTGACTCACAGGTGACCTCAGTGACTCACAGGTGACCTTAATGACTCACAGGTGACCTCAGTGACTCACAGGTGACCTCCATGACTCACAGGTGACCTCAGTGACTCACAGGTGACCTCAGTGACTCACAGGTGACCTCAATGACTCACAGGTGACCTCAATGACTCACAGGTGACCTCAGTGACTCACAGGTGACCTTGATGACTCACAGGTGACCTCAGTGACTCACAGGTGACCTCAGTGACTCACAGGTGACCTCATGACTCACAGGTGACCCAGGTGACCTCAGTGACTCACAGGTGACCTCAATGACTCACAGGTGACCTCAGTGACTCACAGGTGACCTCAGTGACTCACAGGTGACCTCAGTGACTCACAGGTGACCTCAGTGACTCACAGGTGACCTCAGTGACTCACAGGTGACCTCAGTGACTCACAGGTGACCTCAGTGACTCACAGGTGACCTTGATGACTCACAGGTGACCTTGATGACTCACAGGTGACCTTAATGACTCACAGGTGACCTCAATGACTCACAGGTGACCTTGATGACTCACAGGTGAAAGTTCTTCAAGGAATCAGGAGAGTCTCGTTGAGTACGATAACCTTCCACCTTCACTTTTTCTTGTTTTTTTCCTTTACTTCACGTGTTTGTTGGCGTTGCATCAGAGAGCTGCGATGAATCTTGTGTTATTTTTGATCTAGATTGCAGGAGCACAGTAAACGTCAGAGCTGCTGTCTCTGCTGATGCTTTCTTCTTTTCGTCGTCATCTCGGGGATTCGTTAACCGACTCTGATTCAAAGTCGGTGGCAGAGGAAGCACAAACTGCACCCCCCCTCTTCATAACACGAGTTATGTGACACGGCGAGGGCCGCTGAGATTCAGCCGAGCGATGCAAAGAGGACGTATTTTTAGACTGGCTCTTTGAATTTCAAATGCTGCATCCATCTGGTGGCTGGTTGATGATCATCAGCCTCGTGAGGACGGGCCTTTGAGCCTGGACGTGTCATAGTTTTCTAAAAGCTTGTCACTGCAGCACAGCTTCCAAATGGACACAGATGTAGCTTTGATAGAAGTGTAGATGTGTGCAAATCAGTGTGCAATCTGCTTTAATGCTCCTCTTTTTCCTCAGTGACAAATTAATGAAGTGAATCTCTGACAGCTGAATATATAGCCACCTGCAGCTGATGGAGTCGTACGTGGGGAGTGTAAAGTTCAATGGACGCAGTTACAGCAGTCTTCCACGATCTGAGGAGCATTTAACAGCAATTTATTACCCTTAAAGGGCGAGGTGAAGCATGATGAATCACTCTGAGTATCACTTTGGACCTGAAGTGAAATCTTTCTGTCTTGAAGGAGGTGCTAACGGCATGAAAAGCCCTGACTGATCTGATGAGCCTCAAAACAATGGAAGCAAAACAAAACGTCTCAGGACTTTGACACATTTGTTTCAAACGCAGTGATTTTGCTGGTGGTCTCAGAGACAGTCCTAGATGGATGGTCAATGATGGTCAATGATGGTCAATGATGCCTCGTCAAATACTGCAGCTTGATCGGTGCTTCAAGCTGAGACACTCTAGGCGATGACGCGGTGTTTGGATGTACCGATGAGGTTCAACCGGGTTCAAGAACAGCTTCTCAGACCAATAGAGAATAATGTTACACGACCAAGGTGATTTACAGGTGACTACAACTGACTCAGCCCGGGATGCCAGGAGCCAAACCCGGCAAGAAAACCACCTCGATAGGCTGCTGTGTTTACTGTTAGACTGGACACTGCTGGTTCAGAGGTTCTGTTGCCGTGTTCACTGTTAGACTGGACACTGCCGGTTCAGAGGTTCTGTTGCCGTGTTCACTGTTAGACTGGACACTGCCGGTTCAGAGGTTCTGTTGCCGTGCTCACTGTTAGACTGGACACTGCCGGTTCAGAGGTTCTGTTGCCGTGTTCACTGTTAGACTGGACACTGCCGGTTCAGAGGTTCTGTTGCCGTGCTCACTGTTAGACTGGACACTGCCGGTTCAGAGGTTCTGTTGCCGTGTTCACTGTTAGACTGGACACTGCCGGTTCAGAGGTTCTGTTGCCGTGCTCACTGTTAGACTGGACACTGCCGGTTCAGAGGTTCTGTTGCTGTAGGTTCAGAGGTGTTTTTCCAGGAAAGACATAAAAATGAGGAAGTAAACAGAATTGTGCTTCCTGTTTCATGGCATGCCTGTCCCGTCCTCTCTGTGAGCTCTCATGTTCTTCCTCTCTAATAACCCGTCTGTCTGTCTCTCACACTGTCACCTGTAATTATAACTGAATTATCATCACAATCAAAGGCTCCATTATCACTGTTATGACTTTGGCCTCTTAATTTCTCTCTCTCCTTCTCCACACGTCTCCTCACGTCGCATTCCCACCCTCTCCCAGCTATTATCTCGTGGCGGGAAAGATGGACGGATACAGAGATGAGGGGAGGAGGAGGGTGAGGAGGACAGGGGAGGAACAGAGATCACCCCTCTCCTCCTCCGTTGTGTCCTTGCCTGGCAGACTGTGGCAGTAATGAATGTATGTGATTCCACGGCACTCGGCACTCCTGGCATTTTAATTGAATTTTTTATTTCTGTACTTCAACAAGGCTGGAGGGACGAGGATGAGTCAGTGTGTGTGTGTGTGTGTGTGTGTGTGTGTGCGTGCGTGCGTGCGTGCGTGCATGCGTGCATGCGTGCGTGTGTGTGTGTGTGTGTGTGTGCGTGCGTGTGTGTGCGTGTGTGTGTGTGTGTGTGTGTGTGTGTGCTACAAATATAGTTAAGTCTGAAGTTTGTAGGAGTGACAGATGAGTCAGTGTGTGTTTGTCTACTGTACATGACTCCCTGTTGTGGTTTGTCCAACTGATTGTCTCTGTGACGTCCCCAAAGACTATCTAAAACCTGGACGTAGTCTCTGTGACGTCTCCGCAGACTGTCTAAAACCTGGACGTAGTCTCTGTGACGTCCCCGCAGACTGTCTAAAACCTGGACGTAGTCTCTGTGATGAATGCTGAGAGTTGACAGTTCTGGGGACAATGAACGGAGCTGCTTTTACTCATGTTTCTGCATGTTAATGTATCTTAACTTAGCAACACATCAGTGTGTGTGTGTGCGTGTGTGTGTGGGTGTGTCTGTGTGTGTGTGTGTGTGTGTGTGTGTGTGTGGGTGCTAACAAACGTGATAAACAGAGTGTGTTATTTCTTTTACGTCAGATGGAGAATGCAGTCTGACACAGAAGTTAGAAATCCGCCGAGCTCGTGTTTGCTGCTCATTTCTCTCAGTTCAAATAACGAGAAGGTGAAAAGAAAAAAGATTTACAGAAGCAGAGAACAAAGTTAGAGGATGAACGAAGAATCCCCAGAGACCAAGACACAGTTATCACTGCTGGAGCATCTGTGCGTCATCAAGCTGCTTTAATCCACATCAGGATGTGTGAAGGAGTTCACTCAGAGAACATTTCATCGTCTGTCCACACACAACTTTAATGTTCAGTCTCAGCACTGTCGTCATGTTTAACGAGAAAATACTGTAAAAAACGTGTTACAGGAACATCCAGCTGCCTGACACACCTCCCAACTCATCGCAAGCTGCTACATGTCACTGAAAACACAGTAATATTAAATGGAAATGCAGTATTTGTGCTGTATATTAATTCACAGCATTATTAGTTGAATAGAGATTACAGTACATAACTGTAATCTTTGTAACCCATCCCGAGCTGTGTTACATGTAAATGAAAATACATTGTTAAACAGTCTATATTATATATATTATATTATTCCTGTATTTTCATTGACGGCATTATTATTTTAATTTATTTTGAATGATACATGCATGAAAATACATGACATAACTATAATCACAGTTTTTGACCATGTTAGCATTTAGCTCACAGCGGCTAACATGGCGTACTGTAGCTGCACAGTCTCAGTGAATTATCTGTAAACAGTTCTTTAACTGAGCGAGGAGGTGAACTGTTAAAATAAAGCAGTGATGCATCCATGATCTGAACGTATGAGTCAGGGATGGTGTGAAGATGAAGGTACCTGCAGGAGAGGAGGAAGAACCAACCCTACAGAGCCGGAGACAGATGAGTGTTTGCAGAGGTTTATTTCCTGCCTGCTTTGGGACTCATTGGATCAAAATTGCACTCAGGTGAAATTTACAGTGGGCTGATTCTCAGACCCCGCAGACTTCTGAATATCAAGTCAAATTATTAAATTGAATTGCATCTCCTGCTGGGAAATCTCATGCCCTCAAACCGCTGCGTTAAAAGTGTGTTGAGACCGATCGTGCTCCCGCTGTCGGAGATATCCATGTTCATCAGCGTCTGCAGCAGTGTTTGAATCCCTCTGCACTTACATTCATTAAGCTTCATCACACTTCACCAACATGTGAGGATCCTCTCCTCTCACACAACACACACAGCTTCAAGTGAGCGACGAACACACTGACAGCCAGAAGACGCTTTCATCCAAATGTGTCACAAATGTCTCCTGATTCTCAGTGATTCAACAAAACTCCTGTTCTGTGAACATTAGGAGTTGGTCCACGACATTGGCAGTAGGTGGCGCCAGAAGTGAAAGGCGTCTCCTCATGTTGACAGGAAGTCATTTCAGTGACACGGGCTGTACGTGTTCAGTAGATCAACATCTGCCTTTGACCACGAGCTCTCACTCACGTCACGCCTCGTGTCTGATCCGTCCATCGCAATCCTCCGCAACTCTGCCGACACGTTTACTTCATCTGTGAGTTTAACCTTGAGCTGCTGCAGCCTTTACATTACACTCATCTGACACCATTAGACTCAGTGTTACACTAATGTTACACAAATGTTAACTAAATGTTACAGGTCCGACCTTTTGAGATTGATGTTTTGACTTTTACCACCTGAGATCAGGAGATAAAAAAACACCTTCACATTTATTAACATACATATAACTGTGTGTGTGTGTGTGTGTGCGTGTGTGTGTGTGTGTGGGTGTGTGTGTGTGTGTGTGTGTGCGTGTGTGCGTGTGTGTGTGTGCGTGTGTGCGTGTGTGTGTGTGGGTGTGTGTTTTAAAAGATATTTTCCTGCTTTGAGCAGACGTGGTATGAAAGCACGCTGACTACAGGTTGTGTTTCCCAACAGTTTTGATTGGTGCTCTGTCCTGACGAGGTTCACCTGGTGCCTCGTTGTCCTCACAGGTGTGTTTCCTTTGTCTCAGCTGTCAGGTCGTCTCAGTGTTGGACAGACTGATGCTTGGTTTGGATTTACCTGCCTCACCATCCTGTAAGTTTGTATGAATACCTCCCGAGTCATTCGGGTCGTCCTCCTGTTTCCCTGTTTGATCAGTCGTGACAATAATCAATTCAACATCTCGTATGTGTCAGAGTGTAATCTCACTGTGGTAAATATGCTCAACTGTACTCGAGTATTTGTTCTGATTACATTACTTCTGATCTAGCGAGTCCCGGCAGCCCGGCTAAAAACAGTTCTGGCACGACACAGCGCCTGAAAACCTGAAGAACATTGATTATTTGGTGATTTATAATTTTATATAAAATAAATTATAAATAAACAATATTATAATAAGAGTCTAAAAGTGAAGATCTCATGTTTGTTTTTACTTTATCACATTTGACTGCTAACATTAGCTACCATTACTCGATGTAAAGACTGATTAGTAGTGTCTGTTTGGTCCAGCCGTGTTCACTGGAAGGTAGAGGCTGATGCTAGCTCTTAGTGCTAGCTCTTAGTGCTAGCTCATAGTGCTAGCTCTTAGTGCTAGCTCTTAGTGCTAGCTCATAGTGCTGGCTCATAGTGCTAGCTCTTAGTGCTAGCTCATAGTGCTAGCTCTTAGTGCTAGCTCATAGTCTAGCTCATAGTGTTAGCTCATAGTGCTAGCTCTTAGTGCTAGCTCATAGTGCTAGCTCTTAGTGCTAGCTCTTAGTGCTAGCTCTTAGTGCTAGCTCATAGTGCTAGCTCATAGTGCTAGCTCATAGTGCTAGCTCTTAGTGCTAGCTCTTAGTGCTAGCTCATAGTCTGGCTCATAGTGCTAGCTCATAGTGCTAGCTCTTAGTGCTAGCTCATAGTCTAGCTCATAGTGCTGGCTCATAGTGCTAGCTCTTAGTGCTAGCTCATAGTGCTAGCTCTTAGTGCTAGCTCTTAGTGCTAGCTCTTAGTGCTAGCTCATAGTCTAGCTCATTGTGCTAGCTCATAGTGCTAGCTGCGATGCATAGCAGTACTGTCCTCATAATCAGGCACTGAATCATCACTCAGTGGACAGTGACGTCGCTGTAAACCTGCAATGAACTGGTTTGGGATTTTAGTACATAAACCTGAAATATTCTTTCTATTAATACTGCGTGTGTGTGTGTGTGTGTGTGTGAGCTTACAGACCAGCTGCAGTAACAAAAACACTAAACACAAGCAGAACTCGCTGGCTCTGCACTCGCTGTCGCCATAGCAACCTGGGTTAAGGTGAAATTCATTGTTGCTGTGGTAATGATTTGAATGGCTCAGAGGGTCGTGCCTGCGCTGTATCCATCAGGGAATATGCGACGTATTGATGTTTACACGCAGTCATAGATCTTAGATTGTTGTCTCAGCAGCAGGAGACCGACGGGCTCCAGAGTTAAAGACTCAATTTAAATGGAAAAGTTTGTCCAACCTGTGTAAGACTGTGAGGACTGAGACAAAACGTCCCCATGTTCTCCATGACGTCCTACAGACTGTCTAAAACCTGGACGTAGTCTCTGTGACGTCCCGGCAGACTGTCTAAAACCTGGACGTAGTCTCTGTGACGTCCTACAGACTGTCTAAAACCTGGACGTAGTCTCCGAGACGTCCCCACAGACTGTCTAAAACCTGGATGTAGTCTCTGTGACGTCCCCGCAGACTGTCTAAAACCTGGACGTAGTCTCTGTGACGTCCCCGCAGACTGTCTAAAACCTGGACGTAGTCTCCGTGACGTCCCCGCAGACTGTCTAAAACCTGGACGTAGTCTCTGTGACGTCCCCGCAGACTGTCTAAAACCTGGACGTAGTCTCCGTGACGTCCCCGCAGACTGTCTAAAACCTGGACGTAGTCTCTGTGACGTCCCCGCAGACTGTCTAAAACCTGGACGTAGTCTCTGTGACGTCCCCGCAGACTGTCTAAAACCTGGACGTAGTCTCCGTGACGTCCCCGCAGACTGTCTAAAACCTGGACGTAGTCTCTGTGACGTCCCCGCAGACTGTCTAAAACCTGGACGTAGTCTCTGTGACGTCCCCGCAGACTGTCTAAAACCTGGACGTAGTCTCCGTGACGTCCCCGCAGACTGTCTAAAACCTGGATGTAGTCTCTGCAGTTTGTGGCTTCATTCACTGCAATGGAGATGGTTGGTTGTCACGTGAACATGGACTAACTCATTGATTGGACAGTTGTGTTGATGTCATCCTGCTTTTTCAGTTTTTATTTTTCATCTCAGTGTTTCTGAAGTTATTTGTCCTTTCACGGTGAAGATGATCCTCTGCTGTCGAGGAGCACTCAGGATCTGTCAGGCGATGAAGAAAAACATGAGAGGAAAATAAGAAGACAAACGAGCTGCTCATCATCTCCTCATGTTTGTCTACTTTAAGTGGAAAGAGGTCAATAAATGACAGGAAATAATAATGGAGGCAGTGAATGAGGGGTTGATCTGACTGGATGAATGGATGATGGACACATCACATCTCAGGACTCATCTTTTATTTAAGCAGAGCTGCCACTGAGAGAGAAGATACAAGAGCAGGAGAGACGAGGAGAGATTTAAGAAATAAGGAAATGAGAGAAAGAAGATCTCGACAGAGACGCAGTTGCACATCACACAGAACAAACGATCGCGTTTGCGTCAGCAGGAACTTCACACGGCTCTAATGTGGCTGAGTGAAGCAGCAGAAATGAGGCTGAAGGACTGAAACTACGGCTCAGAGCGCTCACAGCAGAGCTCAACAACGTGGTGACGACGCCACACTGTGAGGCTGCAAACAGCCGCTCAGGTCAGCGTGCTGTCACCAACCAAACAGTCAGTGGCTGCGTTAGTTTGCAGAGTTAGCACATTGTATCTGTTCACAGTCCATTAAAGAGGCTAACCGCTAATTAGCTGCTGCTAATCTGCCACCAGGAGATAACAGAACCGGGCTCAGCGAACGGACTGGGTTCAGCCTCTGATAGGGAATAACATTACACTACCGCTGTGATTTACAGGTGACTACAACTGACTCAGCCCGGGAAGCCAGGAGCCAAACCCTGCAAGAAAACCACCTCGACAGGCTGCTGTGTTCACTGTTAGACTGGACACTGCCGGTTCAGAGGTTCTGTTGCTGTGTTCACTGTTAGACTGGACACTGCCGGTTCAGAGGTTCTGTTGCTGTGTTCACTGTTAGACTTGACACTGCCGGTTCAGAGGTTCTGTTGCTGTGTTCACTGTTAGACTGGACACTGCCGGTTCAGAGGTTCTGTTGCTGTGTTCACTGTTAGACTGGACACTGCCGGTTCAGAGGTTCTGTTGCTGTGTTCACTGTTAGACTGGACACTGCCGGTTCAGAGGTTCTGTTGCTGTGTTCACTGTTAGACTGGACACTGCCGGTTCAGAGGTTCTGTTGCTGTGTTCACTGTTAGACTGGACACTGCCGGTTCAGAGGTTCTGTTGCTGTGTTCACTGTTAGACTGGACACTGCCGGTTCAGAGGTTCTGTTGCTGTGTTCACTGTTAGACTGGACACTGCCGGTTCAGAGGTTCTGTTGCTGTGTTCACTGTTAGACTGGACACTGCCGGTTCAGAGGTTCTGTTCAGTCCGGCTGTGTTCACTGGAAGATAGATGCTGAAGTCTTGGTGGAATTTTTGGTCTCTGCAAAAAATATTGAGAGTTCTGTTTCTAGGAGAGAAAATGAAGCTCTGTGTTGTGCTTCGTTGTGTTGCTGCACATACAAACCTTCTGTCACAGGTGAGATCGTGTCACCTGCAGGACATACTGCACACACTGTGATCTGTCAAACAGAAGACAGGAGATATTTTTGGGTCTGAGGCAGAAAGCAACACTTTAATGAGAAGTCACACTGTTGCCCTGTGATTACACCTGACTCCTACACAGTAACACAAGAACAAGCTGCTATCTGATTTATACAGCCAAGACACCTCAAACAGGAAGTAGAGTTCAGTTTACTATCTAATCTTTCATGTTTCCTGTGAAAACGCTCTGAGAGTGAGAGACTTGTCTGCCTGCCCCTCCGTCTGCTCATTGGCTGTGTGACTTCCCTGGTGGAGGTTGGGCAGGTATTCACTGCAGTTAGCACTATGAGCTAGCATCACCCCCGTACCTTCTAGTGTTCACAGCTGGACCGAACAGAACCTCCAGACCAGCAGTGAGCAGGTTTTCTTGCTGGGTTTGGCCGGACTGAGTCAGTTCACTTAGATGCACGGCTGAGCATCAGCAGACGTTTAGTGAAGGAATCTTTCAGCAGTCGCGTGTTTATCAGATTTATTTGTGTGAAATAGTCGTGTATGAGTCTTGATTCATCTGGACCTTTAACCCGGATCTGACTCTGGATTCACGAGTCTCCATTAACACAGATCTTTACCGTCCTACGTCTGCCTAACACTGCACCATTCTCTCCTCTCCTTTTAAACTGTACAATCTCATTACAACATGCCTCGCTACTGTTGTGACAATAAGCTGGTTTGGAGCTGACCGTGGGTCAGCGTAACTTCCTGCAGAGCAGACTCAGACTCAGTAGCACAGACCCGGATTCAGATTCACATCCATCGAGTAAATCCATACAGAGCCCAAAACCCGAGAACCAAAAGAACCAAAAGAACCAAAAGACTCAGAGAGCCGCGGATTGCTCACCGATCCGCAGACTCAGTGACTGAGACAGCGGATCAGTGTAACTTCATTCAAAAATGATGTCATTCACTGTATTTACCGTGAGTGATGCTGACTGAGTTATGAGAATATCATACTGTATTTGTGTCAGCTGAATATAAAGCAGCCAAATAAAATCATGAAATATTTAGTCCCATAATTGATGTAATAAGATGATGTAAGATGACAATGTAAAGTTTATTTCCTGCATCAAAACTTCAAATGCACAAACCGCAGACTGCCCTCCTCTTCTAATAGTTTGAGAGCTAAGACAGGCGGCTTGTGTTTCACTGGTATCATTTATGTTTATGGACAAATGACTCGTAAGATCCGGATCTGTTTAGTGATTGAGTCAGAGTTTGACATCTTGTGTGCAGGGATGAATGTCTGTCTGTGAAGCGACATGAGATTGTTTGTTTCGCTCCCTCTCCTCGCCGTCCTTCACCCCCTCGTCTGTCTTCAGTGTGTTTCCTGTTCCCTCAAATGAAGTGCAAATCATTCATGAAAAGCAAATCAACAAAAGGCTGTTTGAAAGCTCTGTAATGTATGCAGGCATGCACCCCGAGTCCAGTCCAAATTTCTCTGCTGCAGCACTTCCACACTCTCTCTGAGGAAACATGAAGGGGAACACGGGGAACATTCCCCCTTCACAGGAACACACACGCTCATTCCAACTCGAGAACCTGAGAGTCAAGAAGAAATAAATAAAACATATGAGTCTGCAAATATAAAGAGGGCAATCACTGGTTTCCAGCTGGTGCACTGGTCTGGCAGAAAAACAGTGCGGGTCCACTCCAGATGGTAAATTTCCACACTGGGATCAATTCAGTGAAGTCGGAGACGGAAACTTTAAGATTGGATCACTGGAGTGTGATGAAATACATGTTGTGTAAGTACTTATATTTAATGCATTGACAGAAAATCTTTCCCTACAAAGAATTAGTCATTTGTCTGAAACATGGGAGTGTGAGGTAAACTGCAGAGGCTTCTTCATCATCGCCAGGACAGAGCTGGAGTCCTCAAATAGACCCTTTCACAATAAAACCCTGTGCTCATTTACTTTCAAAGAGCCAGACATCGTAATGAGGCAGGGTACGCCGGCATCACTGGACTTCTTTCAAGAGTGTTGGACTGCTAACGAGACAGAAGAAGAGGAAGTTCAACATGGTGCAAAAGAAAAGAATCTAACAGAGGAGAGTTCAAGCCTCCATGAAACAGGAAGTAGAGTTCAGAGCTTCCTGTTAAAGAAGATGTAAGTTTCACACACTTGGCCTTTTAAACAGGTTAATATTGTTTAGTGTCTGTGCTGCATGGTTGAAGTTTTTGTGGGCAACGTGTACGAAAGCTCAAACGTTACATAAAAACGTGCACGGTGTTTTATGACACGTACAATGTGCCGCATTATTCTGCATTTGCTCACAAGCCTCGAAATTGAGAAGCAAAATCTCTGCCAGATATTTTTTAACAATGGACTCGAGCTGAGAGCTAGCCTCCTAAAATAGGTCTTACACAATAACCCCATCCCATTCGCTTCAAAGAGCCACAGTGTAATGAGGAGACCGAATTTCTTTCAATAGAGCTGGAGTGGAAGTCCTGAGAGAGACAGAGTTCCACATGATGAAACAAATCCTCCAAAATAAAGGAGACAGCAAACCTGAAGGGAAGACTGCGAGCTCGCTGATTGGTTTTCATGGTTGATGCGTTTAGATGTAACGGCAGTGAAACGCAGCACGCGTGTCTCCGTGTTCACAGTTAATAAAACCGTTGAATTGTCTCAAAGAATAAAAAGTGTTGTTTGTGTAACATGTGAACAGCTGTGCAGGAAGAAGCTGACAGACACGTGGTTGGATGAACAATCAGCTCACCTAAAAAAATCAGAATCCCTCGTCTGTCCATATTAAACATGTTGGTCAGTAAAATCAGGCCGGCAGAGAACACTGCTGGAAAACATCAAAATCACAAAGCTAATTAATAAAAGACAGGAAAGTGTATTAATTTTCTATCATCATATCAACATCAGAGGATCTCAGCGAGACGTGTAGCGTCTTCAAGCTAACCCAGTTACTGCGACAACCATCAACGGATGTTGGACTGTCCAGCAGGTCGCTGCCGTCAGCTGTGGGTGTTTCAGTCTCAAGTATAACTTGATCTGTACAGATTCCCTCAGATTTGGGCTAATTGATTTAAATATGATGTTTCATTTCCTCTAAATTCCACCGTGCACGGCTCTGTGATCGGTAATTTCCCATCAGCAGCGTTTTTCCCTCTGAACTTTAACTTCTGTGTAGTTGAATATTTTCCCTCCTTGTTTCCCATGAACGGTAGAATTGAGCACTGAGAGTTGATCACGGTGGATTTTGTTAGCTATGGATGGAGCCAGGCTAGATGTTTCCCTCTGTGCCCAGTCTTTATGCTAAGCTATGCTATCCAGCTACTTGTATTTGTGTGGTTTCCATCAGAAAGTGAATTAAACATCTGTGGATGGACAGTTTCTCCTGTGAATCCTACAAACTAGGACAGTATGACAGGTTCATCCTCTGAGGAACATGAACAGGTGCATGGAGCTGACAGTGTACCTGACAGCAAACAGACTGAATCATCAGAACGTTAACGTGTGTCTGTCCTGTGTACAAACAGAGCAGCAGAGCTGTAACGCCTCACGAGGTACAATAAGCTCATTAAAATACTTTTCACTCCGCTCACTTCAGCTGAAGTTCTTTACAACACATGATATCAAATGTCTTTGAATTAGCATTAGCTTTCTTTTATTATTCATTATAAGACTTCTGCGGCTCGAGAAACAAGATGAAAACATACTGTTTACAATAAACCCATATTTATCATTTAACTGCAGAAGATTGTCAAGATTTCATGTTGCTGTAACGATCGAGGAATGCAACTATGAGTTAAATATGTTGAGCTAGCATCAGCGTCTACCTTCCAGTGAACACGCCCGGACCGAAGAGAACCTCTGAACCCAGCTCTACTTTAGCAACTCTTCCTCCGTCAGCGTCCTCTTCACTCTCTGCTCCTCTGCCATCATGTCCATAGAAGCTGCTGACTGCTGGACCTGAACTCTTCTTCTTCTTCTTCTTCTTCTTCTTCTTCTTTATCCCAGTGGTCCAACCCTCCTGTGGTACAAACACTAACGCTGGTGCTCTGAGCTCACAGTCCAGCTAACAAACTGAGCTAACATGAGCTAACAGCAGCTAAATTTGCAGCTGCCGTGGTTCTTCCACATGTTTAAATGCTTTAAATGAAACCTTGAGGTCCATTAAGAGGTCCTGTCTCTGTTTCTGTGTGAAGGTCTGTGACATTCATGCTATCTGCCAGCAGACAGACATTCTCCGTCCTGTCGTACCTCTGCATCATTGTGGCTCGCAGCAGTTAGACGGCAATTAATCATCGCCAGCGGTCCAACAGACAGACCTGAAATTTCCATAATATAATCGTCCAGCTATTGTCTCCAAGAAGCAGAGAGGGGAGGACTCTGACCACGGCCTCCCATCGGGCTGATAAACAGACGGAGAAAAGTCCAGTTTCAGGACGAGAATCTGCTGCTCCACATCTCAGGAGCTTTGGGGTTTTTGTCTCTGTAACTATGGCAACATCACAGTGGCCTTTGATTGGTGTAGCTTACTGTAAATTCAGAAAACAGCCTCTTTTCTCTCAGAACAACGATGACCTTTCTTTTGGTCTGCTGGGATTCATGTTTGCTTGTGTTTGCTGGAGCCTCTGTATGCGTGTCCTTGTTAGGAGGGGAGTCTTGTGTTTGGCTTTGCCGCTCTGTGAATATTATTGGCTACATTTAAGCAGCGAGCGCCCAGAGCTGGAAGCTTCCTGTGTTCCTGTCGGCTGCAGTCTCAACAGACCTTCCATTAACCCTCACTCCATCCCGGCAAGTGAACATATTTCTGATTTTATTCAGGCCAACATGAAAAATAATGGCTGCTCGTAACTTCTCTTAGCATCCATGCTAACAAACACATCACTGCCCTGTCAGAGGATCCTCTGACTCTGAATGTAGCACCATCAGGTGGATGAAGGTTACTTCTGGTTTCTTCCATCCATCACGGCACACGGGCGTGTCCGTTACTGACAGTAGATGTACGGCGTCACAGTTTGAAGTTCAGGGTCCACGCTGCAGTGAGAACCTGTTTCAGAGCAGCTCTCTGGTCCAGGACATTTGCTGCATACTGAAGAGAAGTCACACAGAGCAACAATTACCGTACGCTGTCAGGAAGAAGACGAGAACGAACAAATGAAAAGCAGCAGTGCTAATTGACACCCTTAAACACATCGCGGGTGGAAGACGCCGCCTCGACATGACGACGCTCTGCTGTACAGCATCGTGGACAGAAATCAAGCTCGTCATTAAGCCTTCTTTTTAACTGACACCTTGTTTTTGCTCATTATGTTGCTGCAAAATTGGTAATTTGTCGGGAGCCCGGTATGGTTCCTGAATTTTGATTAAGCCGGCCTTAATGAGCTGTGACTGTTAATGAACCAGCTGCACAAGTCTGACTTTCTTCCTGTTGATTATTTTCTGACTTTGTTTTGTTGCTTAAGTTTCACACATCATGCTGAGGCTACAGTTACCAACATGAAGTCTGATTGCAGATCCAGTCTGCTCTTAAACATTGTTGTGGTACAATTTACCACCCCGGATTCGCTGACCCAGAGGGACTCTAGAGAGACATTTAGAGAATGAGACACAACACGGAATCCAGTTTTACCTTTGCAAAGGGAGAACCCAGCAGACTCCGCAGTCTGTTTACCACCGCACCCCGCTGAGTTCTGACCGTTTACACATTAGGCTCGTTTTTATTAACACACACAACAATGGGCAGTCTTACATGTAAGCGTCATACATCCTCACATGATTACATAGTTCATAATTAACATTGTTGTTCTCACAGTTCAAACACAGTTCAAGAAGCTGCGTCTTGTTCACATGATTTTGACTGAGGCTTCCTCTTTTAGAGAGAATTCACGCCGCTTCGCTCTAAAATAGGTCTGCAGATTATAAGTCACACATAACTACTGTAGGGTCACAATGTAAACCCATGATCAACACAGCACGTACTTAATGCATTACACTCGTGACTATATGATTAATACAACATATACTGGATGCATTTATTACACTCCTCCACAACATGCACGCGTCATCACGTCGGACAGTGAAGCTCAGTCAACCGTCTTTCATTATTAGCCTTTACACTGTGATTTGCAGCTCGAGGGACAAACGTACGTGAGAGACATCAGCGAGACGCCATGTTGTGACGAGCGGGGGATGACGCTGTCTCCGCCTCCCTCAGGAGCTCCACGTGTTACTTTAACGTGGTATCTTGTGTCAGTGCTGTTAATAATCTGAAGGATGAGAGGTTAACAGCTAGTGACACATAAGATCCTGAAGTGACTCGTGAAGTCACTGAAATCTTACTTGGTCACTTCATATGTACAAATCAATCTGCAGCCAGTTAGCATCGGCGTCCAGGTTTTAGACAGTCTGCGGGGACGTCACAGAGACTACGTCCAGGTTTTAGACAGTCTGCGGGGACGTCACAGAGACTACGTCCAGGTTTTAGACAGTCTGCGGGGACGTCACAGAGACTACGTCCAGGTTTTAGACAGTCTGTGAGCACGTCACAGAGACCTCGTCCAGGTTTTAGACAGTCTGCGGGGACGTCTCAGAGACTACGTCCAGGTTTTAGACAGTCTGCGGGGACATCACACAGACCTCGTCCAGGTTTTAGACAGTCTGTGAGCACGTCACAGAGACCTCGTCCAGGTTTTAGACAGTCTGTGAGGACGTCACAGAGACTACATCCAGGTTTTAGACAGTCTGTGAGGACGTCACTGAACTGAGGCGTCCGTGTCTTCCCTCGTCGTCCTCCTGCAGCTCAGAAACAGTACATCATGTTTGATTTGCAGCAGCTGTTTGGCTCGACATTCTTTGCCAACACATTTATTTCTGCGCCTGTAGCGATGCTTCTGTCTCATCGCCTGTGTAAAGCTCTGCAGAGCTGCAGAGTTGGGTATTAATTCTGTGGGTTTGTCGAGCGACTCCTTCACATTAAATGTAGTTATTTGATGTTGTATGGGAATAAAACTAAGACAGTTATTACAGTGATATACACTGATTCATGTCTCCTCTGGGAACAACTTCCTCACCAACTTAAATGATTTGCTTATTTCCACAGCAGATTATCCGGGTGCATCCAAGTGTGCGGTTCCCGAATTATTGACTGATGTCCGGAGCCAACAAGCCCCGGTGTCGAGACCCACATACGGACATCCGACCCGAGCAGGGACACGATGAGCGCTGAATGTAAATGGAGGGAAATCACCTGCCTGATAGTGCTGCTGGGGACGATCTGTCTCCACATTCAGACAGTAAAGACACGTTTTCAGAAGACTGGGACGATTTCAAGTCATGACAGTAAATTCTACCAACCTGTTCAATTACTGACTGCTGCCAACTGTGGCTGCTGTTAGCTCATGTTGGCTCAGATGGTTAGCTGGGCTGCCCGGACTGTGAGCTCAGAGCAGTGTGAGGAGTGTTAGTGTGTGTACCACAGACGTTTTGGACCAGGAGGTTTACAGGCCCAGCAGTCAGCAGATTCTTTAACATACAGTAGGAGGCTTCACCAGACTCAATTAAAAATCTGTCAGTTTTAAGCTTCTTCAGAATCATCTGTGCCTTGCTGTAAGTTTGACATGAAGAAAACACTGTGTAGATAATTGTATCACACACTGAATGTCACTATTTCCACAAGAATGAATATGAATATGCAACATTCCTCTGCCATAGATGCTGCTGACCGCTGGGCCTACTCCAACAGCAGCTAACAAACTGAGCTAACATTAGCTAACAGCAGCTAACGGACTGAGCTAACATTAGCTAACAGCAGCTATCAGACTGAGCTAACATTAGCTAACAAACTGAGCTAACATGAGCTAACAGCAGCTAACAGACTGAGCTAACATTAGCTAACAGCAGCTAACAAACTGAGCTAACATTAGCTAACAGCAGCTAACAGACTGAGCTAACATTAGCTAACAGCAGCTATCAGACTGAGCTAACATTAGCTAACAGCAGCTAACAAACTGAGCTAACATTAGCTAACAGCAGCTAACAGACTGAGCTAACATTAGCTAACAGCAGCTAACAAACTGAGCTAACATGAGCTAACAGCAGCTAACAGACTGAGCTAACATTAGCTAACAGCAGCTAACAAACTGAGCTAACATGAGCTAACAGCAGCTAACAGACTGAGCTAACATTAGCTAACAGCAGCTAACAAACTGAGCTAACATGAGCTAAATGCAGTGAAATAGTTGGTGGTGTGTGACTTAGTGCCGTAAAGCGTTACGTACCGGAGCCCAAAGTTACATAGTGTGAGAACAGACGTACGACTGACAGAGACACCGTTCACCTGATCACAGGTCACCTGATCACAGGTCAGCTGATCACAGGTCAGCTGATCACAGGTCAGTGTGGATCAGCAGCAGATCACAGACGTCAGTCTAGTTTTAGAAAGTTTGGGCTGACTGTCTTTTTTCATGCGTCGCGTATTTCTGAGCAGTCCGATTCTTTTAGAGTTTATTAGAGTTTATATAACCTGCACATGAATCCACCATTAGTGTCACCAAACCTGATTATGAGTCTACACATGAAAATCAACTTTGATTTATTATGTCTGAGTTTGAGTTTCAGACGTGTTTGTTTCATATTGTTCATTTACAGAAGCTCTGCATCTTCTTGACGATCAACAAGGAAATGATCAGGTTTGTTTAACACAGATACAGAATAACATTAACTCCATGTTCTTATTTCATCTGAAATAAAATTAATCAAAGGTTGAATGTTTTCTTTTGTTATAATTCAGGATGTTTTGGTTTCCACCAACTTTCTTCTGACTGAAGAAACAGTAATTATTCCAATCCATTATATCAGCTGGACTTCCACTTGATTTTGCAGCTCCCATCTGTGACCATTTTCACGGGCAACAATTAGCTTCCTCCCTAATTAACATTCATCTGAGGTCCATCAGGGCTGCAGAGGGTGCCTCTGAAGCAGGAAGCAGATGGCTGCTGAGCCCACAATCGTTTCCCATTGTCGGTACCACCGAGCTGATGTGGAGTTAGCCGAGGATGCTGGCTCCAGACCGGAGTGATGTCACCTCCCGGCTCCATGACAAGCTGATGTTGTGACGGACAAACAGGGTTGGTCAGGATGTGGAACCTGGAATCAGTTTTAATCTGCGTGATCTGCGTTTTACATGCGTCCCGTGTGACACGGTATCACCAATCATTGAATGACGAGAAACTTTATAAACTTGAAATTTCTACAACAAATTCTCAATCACTGTGCATTAAGTTTGACATGTTTTTCTTCCCAATGACAACCAGAATCAGAGCCAGAAGTTTTCCAGTCCAGCAATCAGCAGCTACTATTGGTATGACTGATTAGTGTTATTACATTGAAGATTTAAGTTTGCTGAAGCTCACGATGACCGACTGTCAGCCGCCTCTCTCTCTGCTGCTCCTTTGACTCCTCGTCACTCTCTTATTATTCCCCCTCGCTCAGAATCGACACCGACTCGCCGCAGCATCTCCGTCTTCCTCCAGGCCAAACGTAGCGAGCAGCGGCAGCCTTAACATTATGACATTAAGAATCAGTGTGAAGTAAATAAGAGCTGCGCTCAATAGCTGAGGGTGGAGAAGTGGCTGTTTAAATACATTATTAAATGCACACGGCCCCATTTCAGTTAATTGAAGGGCTCTGGGCTACGTTCTCGCTCGGCGTGTGGATCACTTCCGCCATTGTCAGCGAGGACTGAAGCAATAGTTTATGATTATTATTTCCATTTATGCAGCGGATATTTTCTTACTTAATCTAGCATATCTGTTGCCTAAAGCGTCCATTTGAGAAGGCAGAGTTCATTTCACCGCCTTCAGAATGAGTCACTCGTCTTCTCGATCAAACGTACAGCTGGAAGACGAGCAGAAGAAACCGGAGGCCGCGTTATGGCCGCTGCTTTGAGCAACGTTACTGCAAAGGATGTGGAATAATTCGAATGATCTGCGTGTTCTAAGACCAGGAGCAGATGCTGAAAGATCGGGGAGGAGGTCGAAAAAAATTAGCCAGTGAGGAGAAAACTGATGTCAAAACTCTGCTGGTGGCTCGTATTAATCCAGACGCGCTCTTCACAGCTACGAGCGTTTGGTACAGACAACATGTAACAGTCCAAACGAGAATCCATCAATCAGCTCGTGTATGAACATACACCAACTTCAGTATCAGCAGGTAGCTAAACGAGTGTGAAGCTCGCAGCGGTGAGCAGTAACATAATAATCCAACACAGGTACACATGATGCTGCAGCGTGTCTTTGTTTCTTACACGAGAAGAGACGGTTGTTTCTGAAGAAGAAACTTCAGTCTGATCACCAAACAGTGAGCGTTTAATCAGCATTAGAAGTTTCAGCTGTCACCTGTTCACACATCCAACAGTCTGAGTTTGTTTGATGACCTGTTAATTCACCTGAAGAAACGTTTTGTTAGTCGATATGAACAGGTGTGTGTGTGTGTGTGTGTGTGTGTGTGAGAGAGAGAGACAGCGAGGATTACTGGAAGCCACAAATGAGACACCTGTTCTGTTCTGCTGTGTTCTGTTCGGCCCTGTGTGCTTTCACTGTAGTCGGAGTGTTAATGAATCACTGCAGCCTCCAGCTGGGCTCGCTGCTGCTGCTGAGGCTCAGGTACCTGCAGGTCCAACGGATCGCCTCCATATCTGCTGCTGTGTTTGCAGGAAGATATACGTGTGTGACGGCAGGTGGCCAAAAACACCTGAGTGTCACATGAGAGATCTGATGTGAACATTTTGAATTTGCTGAGCTGTTCAGGGTCGTGTTCATCGCTCTCTGTGACTTCAGCTGCTCAGCACTTCACTGTGGTTTGACATCGTCTGGATGAGTTGTCCCAGAAACAGACGGAGATGAAGATGTTGCTCCAAAACCTGAAAATATGTTTCAGCATTAATGGAGCCTTCACATGCGTGCAGGTTACCCATCATGCCATGTGCTCTGTTGCCCCTCGTGTAGTTTTCGTGTTAATATGACCATGACAGTGGATCATCATGTGACCTCTCTGCAGGTAACCTGTCTTATTTAGTCACTGTCGGTTGTTGACATCATCCTTCATGTCTGTTCGTTCAGAGACTGTAAAACATGTCACACAGTTCAGGTCTGATTTACGTTTCACGCTGACTGATGTTAAACCAACTGAGAGCTGTGAGCTCGTACGCAGCACTTTACTGAACCTGATGTGTTTATCGATCTGTTCTGGAGTCACAAAGAGCATGAAAGTGATTGATTATGAGCATATTAGTCCAGGACTGCACTTGCACTATGTACTTTGTATCACACGGCGGCCGTGTAAAACCAGTGAACAGAGATATTTTGAGGATTGTTAATGTGTGATTCAACTCCAGACATCTCCACACATTTTAAAGCCTGTTCACTTTCTGATTTATCAGGAAAAATCCTCATGTGCTGACACCAGTATCTGCTGTATCAGCTACAGAACTGGGCTCAGCAGCCTCCCAGTGATCCGGGCTGGGCTGAGACCAACAGGGAATACAGTACTGAGGTCATTAAGTTTCCTGATGGACAAAAAATGAAGACAAACTGAATAAATACCACACATATAAACACTAACTGAATAAATACCACACATATAAACACACTGAATAAATACCACACATATAAACACACTGAATAAATACCACACATGTAAACACTAACTGAATAAATACCACACATATAAACACTAACTGAATAAATACCACACATGTAAACACTAACTGAATAAATACCACACATATAAACACACTGAATAAATACCACACATGTAAACACTAACTGAATAAATACCACACATATAAACACACTGAATAAATACCACACATATAAACACTAACTGAATAAATACCACACATGTAAACACTAACTGAATAAATACCACACATATAAACACACTGAATAAATACCACACATGTAAACACTAACTGAATAAATACCACACATATAAACACACTGAATAAATACCACACATGTAAACACTAACTGAATAAATACCACACATATAAACACACTGAATAAATACCACACATGTAAACACTAACTGAATAAATACCACACATATAAACACTAACTGAATAAATACCACACATGTAAACACTAACTGAATAAATAACACACATATAAACACTAACTGAATACATACCACACACAATGGCTACAGTGTGAATTTTTTTTAGTTTATTTAATTATATGCAGATTTCAAATTTCCAAAAAAACAAAAATAATCCAACCCTTCTCTTTCTTGTATGACTCTTATTTAGAGCCTGTTATTCGAACCCTTATTCACATTGTTCTGATAACCGCTGACAGATTTGTGCAGAACATCAGTCGGTCTCCTGGAAAAACAAGGAACAGGAACAAAACTTTCTTGGCAGCCGTCAGGAGACAAATCTTTGTCAGCTGGGAGCTCACACACTGACAGCAGCATGGGTGAGAGCATTCTGGGATGTCGGATCATGTCTCACTGTCAACAGCTGCAGAAAGATGGAGCTCATTTGCATGTAAAAAACCTCAGACTAATTTATGAAATCCTCATCGGGGAGCAGGTCTCCATTCAGTGTTGACGGAGGAATGTTTCTGACAAACGCTTCATTTAACGTGACAACAATCTATTGTTTCAGTATGGCCATGCTTCTTCAAACATTTCATTCTTCTGCAGTAATTTCTGATAACTGTAGCTTATGTGTTAATAAGCCAGTAGGTTGTCTTTTAATAATGTGGACATTGGTCAACCTTAAGTCTGCAGAGTTGTTGATTATTGATTATCTCTGTGTTCCCGAGGTAGAATATCAATGATGCTGAAACCTGCTCAGGCTGCTGATGAGAATCCTGTAACTGGACAACATGAAAACTCTTCAGCCTGAATTAACGGGACTGACCGACGAGTGGTCGTCAGTTATAACCCACAATCAGAGCAATTAGGCCTTACAAGCAGCAAACATGTTTTTCTTCGTCCTGGGTCTTGCCTGTCAGGAATGGTTGCCATATATTTCTCTATAATAACGTTTTTATTTAATTTGGCTTCATTCCATTTCATCTTTTTCAGCTGTTTTTTCCTCAGTGTTTGGGTACAACTTTGGTTGTTTTCTTTGGACGACTATTGCTGCCAGGTCTATGGATTTCCTTCCTCTTATCAGTGGTTGTGTCACGGTGGTGCAGCAGGTTTCTTGGTGTTCCCTCTACCTAACAACACATCCCAGCTGGAGGATTCTGAGGCGATCCCAGGGTTGATGGGCTTTATAGTCTCATTCCAGGTGCTTTTTATCCATGATCTTTCAGTCACTACCCAAAGCTCATGACCTTGGTGAGGGTTGGAACAAAGATGGACAGTAAATTGAGAGCTTTGCCTACTGGCTCAGCTCCCTCTGAACCACAATGATCTGGTACAAGAGCCACAGTGCTGAAAATGTAGCACCAGAAAAGTGACATCCCTAAAATACACAACTAGATGCCAAGAACACTACAGCTGAGAAGCTGTAACACTATGAATACGACATGGTAGCAAGAGGTTCCGATCTGAGAGTCATCATATCCAGCTGAACCTTCAGATCGTGCCTTCAATCTGCTTTCAAAGTTTACCACATTCCCAGGGGTCCGGGTTTACGTCAATACATCGACTTACATGAGCCTTGGGAAGTCCCATTTGGTGCGCAGACAGCGCAGACGGGCGGATGATTTGCAAGGAGTCAATAAAGTATCTACCAGCAAGAACTGTTGGATGGATGAGTTAGCGCGTAGAAAAATGTATTACAACAGTAAGAGTCTCAGTGTGGTGCACATATATTCAGAGGGTCTTAGCATTTTACACCAATTGGACCGTCACTCCTTCCAAACAGTAGTTCCTTAGTGGAAGTATGTCCCTGTTTCAGCCCGTGCTGTCGAGATGATGAATAGACTCTGACCTGTGCTTACTTTCCCTGAGAGGAAAACATACTTTAATGTTTCTGAGATGATTAGCAATTTAACCCTTTAGACTCCAGTTTCAAAATCATGCAGATCCATGTAATGATGAAAATTTCTGGTTCTGGTCATTGATGACAACTTAAACTATCTACAACGAAGATCGGGACTATATTTAATGTGTTTGATTCAGTGTGCATGCTTTTAAAATGGCGGGCATTGGGATATGATGGGTTAAGATGTAACATACATTACATTTAGTCATTTAGCAGATGCTTTTATCCAAAGCGACTTACAGAGAAGGGAACAATCAAGGACAGTGCAACAAGAAAGCATTAGTGCAACAATAAGTGCTCTGACAATCCTTAAATGAGTTGCTTTCCCATCTCCAGTTCTTGTTTATTTCATATTTAATCTCATTGATTTGTTGTTCAATTTTCTAATCAAAGCTGCTGGAATTTGAAGACATTCCATTTCCTACAAAAACATCTTCAATCTTTGGATTTCATGTTCACTGTGTATGACCATGTGTTCTGTTCAGGTGAAGGACTCGTTTGAGTGTCTGCTTGTGTAACACTTTGTGTTTGGAAAAAGGCTTTAAGAAAGTCTTCTCTCATGCAGCTCAGTCATTGTGTGCTTTAGTAATGTAGAAGAGTCAGAGAAGATGTCTCCCAGTGGTAATGATTTTTCTGCAACAGAGGGAGGATTTACCGGATCATCTCTCCGATGAAAACAGCCCAACAAAAAGCAGCAGGCTGATCTCTTCATGTTGTGGCATTAAAGTCTAACCTGCAAGCCTCTGCCGTTCATTCTCCTTCTGTCTCTCTGCTTGTTCAACTTTATACTTTTCAGTTTCCCATCATTCTCTGTCTCTGTGGATCTGCATGTTTATTTACCATCTTTCTCTTTACAATGAATAATGGAGCACCCTGTTGTCCTCTGTACAGTCTCATAACATTTATTCATGTTCAATAAATGGAAAAAAAAAAAATCTTCAATGTCTGAATGAAATGAATGAATTAATAATCTTGTTTTTGCTAATCATTAAACAAGGCAACAGTTAATTACATTCTGTGTAATTAGAGCAGGACTCCTGTCTTCTGTTCACATCACTCAGATTCTCCCATTAAAATCACCTCACAGTCAACAATGACGTTTAGTTTCACCAGGGACCTGAACAGCAGCATCCTTGGGTAACAGTCCAGAGTCTGAGTCCTCTGTTCACACAAACCTCCTCTGAACGTGAACTTAACATCTTTATACAGCATCACCTGACTCCAATGACACATCAAAACATTACGCCAGTCAGGTGAACCCATAAATGACACTAGAGAGGAACCTACAGCGCTGACTCCAGCTGCGTATTGAGTTGAATATGGTGGTACTGGGGTCCGAAGCTGGTGTCTGCTGTTGAAATTATTCTACTGGAATGAGTTGGAATTGAGGTTTTGTGATCTTGGTTAAGGGACGCTCTGCTGATAGCAATGTGGCGTCCTTTGTTGATGATGTCTGTGGCAGTGCCGTTGAGTACATGGCAAAGTAGTTGAGGTGACCTAGCAGCAAGAAACTTGGTGTTTGTTGCATCTGTGAGCCAGAAATGGGCAGGGATGCTGGAAGTAGCACAAAGTCGAGGGTATTGCCAAGAAATTCCAGGTATGTGCAGGGGCCCTCTGTTTCCTCTGGAGGCAGATGAACTCTGAGTTCATGGAAAGTGTTACAAACAGGCGTGGTATTGGTAATCTCATCCATGTTGGGCCAAAGAGAGGCTCCCAGAATGAGGAGGTCAGGATTCCACCATGGTCAGATAAATTTAAACCTAAAGCTATAATTTCCTCTGAACGGGTTCATTTGCAAAATTAAATCATGTCAGGATTATTAGTGGTATTTGTTTGTTCTGCAGAGAAATCTGACATACAGATATTCCACAGTCGACTCCACAGCGCCCCAAAAGCGACTTGACTGTAGAAGTAGAAGTTTCTGAAAGTTCAGTCCTGTTCCCTCTATTTTCTCTCATGATGACTCCATTGCTCTCTTTTCTCATCTCATCACAGTCCAGAGATCAAACGTAGAAAAACCTGCAGTTAAAGTAATCTGGGTGAAGCTTTGTTTTCCACATCACCCCTCTTTATCTGTCTGTCTGCCACCCAGCCTGCTCATTGCTTCTGACCTCTTCTGCTCTCAGTCGGTCTGGGTCTCTCAGGTACAACCAAAGCAGTGACTTCCATTAGAGTCCAGGATCTGACGTAGTCTCTCTGCATTCCTTTGCAACCTTCATCTCTGCCTCAGATGACTGTCTTTGCCTCGGCCTCTCTGTGCCTCAATCCCAGGATGTCTCTGAGAATTACACCATCCTTCATCTTTTTCCTGTTGCTCATGAAACATTTTGGGTCAGACATGCTGCTTTCCCAGATATGACACATTCTGACCCAAACACGTGGTGTATTTATGAGACAAACACAGGCTGAAGATGTTTTCTAATGTTTTTGGAGTATATAATGACAAAGCGTTTTGGAGGAAGAAGAAGAAGAGGTTTTCAGGCCCAGCGCTCAGCAGCTTGTATGGACTTAACGGCAGAGGAGAAGAAATTGTGTTGGGTTGGATGTAAAGTTAATATTAGCTAACGTTATAATCAGTTTGTAATGTGATGTTATAATCAGCTCACATGACATTACCACACCTTCTCTGTGAGTCTTTCTTTCCTTCATCAGTTGAGCTCCAGTCGTTTCTTTCTTCCTTCCTGTAGTGGCTGCTTTGCTGGAACCACTTAGCTGTGACAGAGATGAAATCATTGCAGCACATCCTCTGGCTTCCTGACTCTGGAGTTCCTGCACAGCCAGAGGGGTGAAGGCAGCGATCTGGCAGACACCTCGTTAGATACATATCCCTTACTCCGCTTCGAAAATCTACAATACAGACACACAGATTCCCAGTTGGAGAAGTCATTGCAATTCATTGAGGCCTGAAATTAATTTCATATGTCTTTACAAGAGAATCCAGCGAGGCATAGAGGGACAGAGTGCAGCTGAGAGGAGTCGAGGAATTCACAGAAAGACACGCATGGATAAGAGTGCATATTCATAATCATGATGATAATACTGCACTGTGCTGTATGTTGAAACAATATCATCCCAGAAGAACAAAGAACATACTGGACCAAAACACTGTGGAGGTAACACAGTCTCTGAATCAGTTTGGTTACATCATGTGTTGAACAGAACAGAAGCGTTCACACCAACCCAGAGTTTGTTTCAGGGACCTTCTGATTTCTGCCATCTCTCATGGTGAGAGTTGATCTCACCATAGATCAACTCTCTCTTGATCTATGGTTTCATTTTGATGGGTTTCCACCCGGTTTCCTTGTAAAACGTCACAAATCTTCCCCAAGTTTCCAATCTTCTTGAAGCTGTCAGGTTGTGTTGTGAGGGAGATCCTGCATCCAGAGCTTGATCATGTTTTCACTAACAAAGACCAACGTGGATTAAAATTTAGAATTCTGGGAGGTATGAAGGCACGAGGGTCGAAGGATGAACCTCAGGTGGCCTACTCGCCTCACTTCTCTGGGCTGGTCACATATTCATCTGTTCTGTCTTTAAAGACGACTTTGATTCACTGTTGAAATCTGTAAAATAACAAATGAGCCAATTAGTCTGAGCATAAAACTGAACGTCCACATTGTTGGACAGGAAGACTGAATCCAATTATTCAGTATACAGCAAACACTGTGACTGTGGCGGTGTGTAGCGTTTGCCTTCTGGCACAAACACTGCTGAAACTTTGTGCAATGCAAACACTCGGAGCTGTGGATGATGTATCCCTCACTGAAAACCACTGCTGCTGACTGGCTGCCAGCATTTCCCCCCGAGCACTAATCAATTTTGTAATTAATTGAAGATATATTAATGTTGTATATTCTATAAGCATTACAAGGCATTAAGTTTAAACTCAAAATCTAATGCTCTGCAAAGTGAAACCTTAAATTGGAGAAATAAATAAGTGTTTTGTTCAGTTTAAGTTAGACAGAATGTAAAATATTGTAATTGTGTTATTTATTATTAGTTAGTTTTGAAGTAATTTCTTTCATATTAATGTGTCATAAATTCACCAAAAGAAAAGTGTTTCCACATGAGCTGATAATGAAACACAAAATTCACCCAAAGAGTTTTCATGAAAGTTACCTAAGTACGCTGTCTGGTCTTGGTCTGGTCTTGGTCTGGTCTTGGTCTGGTCTTGGTCTGGTCTAGGTCTGGTCTTGGTCTGGTCTAGGTCTGGTCTTGATCTGGTCTTGGTCTGGTCTTGGTCTGGTCTAGGTCTGGTCTTGGTCTGGTCTAGGTCTGGTCTTGGTCTGGTCTTGGTCTGGTCTTGGTCTGGTCTTGGTCTGGTCTTGGTCTGGTCTTGGTCTGGTCTTGGTCTGGTCTAGGTCTGGTCTTGGTCTGGTCTTGGTCTGGTCTTGGTCTGGTCTAGGTCTGGTCTTGGTCTGGTCTTGATCTGGTCTTGGTCTGGTCTTGGTCTGGTCTAGGTCTGGTCTAGGTCTGGTCTTGGTCTGGTCTTGGTCTGGTCTTGGTCTAGGTCTGGTCTTGGTCTGGTCTAGGTCTGGTCTTGGTCTGGTCTAGGTCTGGTCTAGGTCTGGTCTTGGTCTGGTCTAGGTCTGGTCTAGGTCTGGTCTTGGTCTGGTCTTGGTCTGGTCTAGGTCTGGTCTAGGTCTGGTCTTGGTCTGGTCTAGGTCTGGTCTTGGTCTTGACTCTCGGTTCAGTTGGTATGGACTCCAACACTGGCTTACAGTAACTTCAGAGGCTGCATGGTAATCTAAAATAGGACAGACATAAGACTTATGGAGCTCTGAGTGTCCTGCTGAGTCTGATCAGATTTGAATTCATTTTTCAAACATAAGATGTTCTCCAGAGTAAATCCTAAACATAATTCTCAGTGTTTAACTAAATGTAAACTCCCTTCTTGTCTTTGTTTATCTTCAGTCTGCATTTACAACCTCAGCACAATCATTCTGAAATAATCATAATTGGTGGACATTCACAGATATTTTCTGTGAGGATTCATAGTGAATTATAACTCTTACAGCTGTGATACATGATAACCATTTTCATAAACAACAAACTATTTAAATTCAGTCTCAACTAAAAAACTGAAAATGGACTGAAACTCATCAAGACAGTAAGTCCCAATTTATTCACAGCAACTGATTTATTTATATATTTTTATGCACAGACCAACACAAGCATAAAAGTAATGCACATGCACACAAACACACACACACACGCACACGCACACTTGTTCTGAAGAACAATGCACATTTCTGTTTTGATGCAATCAGGTTAATGATATTAATCCTGTGTTTCACTCAATTACTCAGATGGCCGTACGACCCCGAGCAGAGTTTTAACCGAGGCTGCGTAGATTTGCTGTGAGCACATAAAGCTTTATTATTATTATTGTTATTATTATCATCATCATCATCTGATATACAGTCAGATCCCTTTGTCAGATTAAATCATAATACATTTACATCTGTTATCTGTGAGCACAGCAGAAAGATGAGGACGAGCTGCTCTGAAAATAAATCTAAAAGACAGACATGGACGTGAGGGACAGTCAGACATAATGAGACATCAGTTAAACTTTGATGACTTATTTTACTGTTTATGTGCTCTGTTCATTTACAGCCTGTTCAATTTTTGGACTTTTTAGTGAAACATTATAATATTATATATTTTTTCCATTTAAACATACATTTGCTCTCTTATCAATCAGCCATAAAGATCTCCATGTGTGAAACAATCAAAGTGAGTCCATGGTCAATGGCTGATGGTCAATGGCTGATGGTCAATGGCTGATGGCTGATGGTTGATGGCTGATGGCTGATGGCTGATGGTCAATGGCTGATGGTTGATGGCTGATGGCTGATGGCTGATGGTCAATGGCTGATGGTTGATGGCTGATGGTTGATGGCTGATGGTCAATGGCTGATGGTTGATGGCTGATGGCTGATGGCTGATGGTCAATGGCTGATGGTTGATGGCTGATGGCTGATGGTTGATGGTCAATGGCTGATGGTCAATGGCTGATGGTCAATGGCTGATGGTTGATGGCTGATGGCTGATGGCTGATGGCCAATGGCTGATGGTTGATGGCTGATGGTTGATGGCTGATGGTTGATGGCTGATGGTTGATGGTTGATGGCTGATGGTTGATGGCTGATGGTTGATGGCTGATGGTTGATGGTTGATGGTCAATGGCTGATGGCTGATGGTTGATGGCTGATGGCTGATGGCTGATGGTTGATGGTGGATGATGGTCGAGGTGACGCAGCACTGATGGAGGTTTTCCATAGACGAAATGTCAAAGAGCTGACGATGAATAGTATAAAATGATTTGTGTGTTTCACTCTGAATTTTGGGTTAAATGAAAAATAACGGATGACCTGCACGGTGCATCCAGGGAGCGTTTCTCTCCGTTACTGTGAAGGAACGATCAGGTCATTATGAAGACAAGATTATACTGCAGGTGCAGGGCATTATGGGTATTAGTGTAAAAGCTCAGGTGTCATCTGAACGTTGTTCTGGGGTCATCGTTTTAAATCCCTCCTCTGTCATCAGGATTAAAACTGTGCCGCCTGCTCTGAAGGGCATCTTCATGACTGAGACGACATACACACACATTAGGTATAGCAGTATAATCCAGCATGATAGAGTTCATTCATGAGGCCTGCAAGGAGGAGCTGCCTATAAGCTGCTCTCTTTTTAAAAAACAGGAAATTTTTTTGTGACTTTCAGCTTGTTGTTCACTCTATAGCGCTCTCATAGCGTCATTTTTACAGACACAGTGAGAGTCAGCTGCAGGTATTCATACAAGGAGGTGGTGGAGACCAAAACCAGAGCTAAAAGAGAATACGTACACAAACTCGGCTCCATGTGAGCGAACATGTTGATCCAAATCTGCTGGATGTGGAAATAAAACAAGCAAGTCGTCTCCAACATCTATTCTACACAATGCATCGCACAAAGGAACGGATGCTGCTCATAGTTAATCCTGACTTGTTTGCTTTGTGGAATGATTTTTTTGTTTATCACCTTCAGCGTGCTCCACCGTCCTGTAAGTCATTAGATTTCTGTGTTAAAGCATTGAACTGCATTTATTTCAGCCTCCTCATCTTACAGTTATACCCCTGAGTCTAAATCCACCAGCTTTCATAAGGTGTACCATGCATTTAGATCTCAGACGATTGGTAGGTAGGAAGATATCCAATCATCCGGTCAGTCATTATGAGGGGAGCACGAATATTGTGGCAATCCATCCAGGTGTTGAGATATCTGAGTGGTGACGTTCAGTGGCGATCAGTATGTAGTCTGTGCTGTACAGGATGAAGATGTGCTCTTGTATGGATCTGGTCCAGTGTCCCCCCTTTCATCCGTCCACACTCAGCTTCTCTGACACAACAAGTAAAGTTGTAATTTACTGTCTTTGTGTCGACATCTTCACTAAACTGCTTAGTGGTGTCTAATTACCTCTGTGTGTTTGCCAACTGTGTTTTCTCTCTTTTTTAAATTCAAATAAGCCTTTACAAGTGAACCGCTGGGATGTGACATGTAGTCTGGTCCATAATCCTGAAAGACTTGTTTACCTCTGAGAATAAGGGAGTGATTGTCTTGCTAAAGCTATAGAGCTCATTATTGGTGTGGTATTAAGAGACCGGTTACTAAAAAGAGAAACGAAGCGAACATGAACCATCTGCTAAAGCAAACACAGAGAGGAGGATAATAACTAGAGCAAGATATATATTCAAAGAAAAACACTGTGTAACCACCAGTGTCATTGTAAGACCCTGTAATTAGGGCCAATGGGGGACAAACAAGAAGCCATTTCTGCAGTTGCTGTTATTGATGCTAGCCGACACAACCAAGAAGAGGTGATTGAGAAAATTAGAAAACTAATCATGGACAAGAACAGAGCAGCAACATGAGACCATCTAAACCTCACTGTGTGTCACCATCAGTAGTGCAAAGACACAGCACAAGTTTAGAGGTGTAGTTCATGTGAAAGCTCAGGACTGAAGGTTTATATGCATCTGTGTATGGAAGGTCCAACAGCTGGTTATCTAGGACGATCATCAGCTGACCTGAAACAATGCTCTCCTCCAGAGTGAGACAAACTGAAGAAAAGAAATGGTCCAGACTCTTCAGTGAACTGTCCCCCAGAAAACAGCCTCTGTCTGGGCAGTGAGTCCCTCTGTTCACTGATGGTAATGATCTGATGATGAACTCTGCACGGTGGGTCAGGATCTCCTCAGCAACACAATCTGACAGCTTCCAGAAGACTGGAAACCAGGGACGCTTAGTGGACGTTTATAGAGGAAACCAGGTGGAAACTTGTCTAAAAGGCTCCCTCAGAGTCTATATACAAATATTTTATTATTTAACTGTCTGTAATGAAATGAGTTTTTTTTAATGAAAATATTTAAAATCCTCCCCACAGGTCTAACACTTGCTGCTGTCTCGCTGCATGCCGCCTGCAGGTCGTCCTCTCAGCCTGACCGGACAAACGATAAAGAAGGTTGTGCTGAGCAGCTCGTGTTGACTTTTTAACTAAAACTCAGCTGACACACGGTGTCTCTGTGGAAAACACACCCATTCATGTGGAAAGTTGGGGATGCCGTGTGAGTCACATGACTCTGAACAAAGCAGGGAAATGTGAAGTAGCCTCTCGTCCACATCATCCGAGCTCCCAAGGCTAACATCCAGCCTTTACACTTGACTTGCAGCCAGGCTGTGCGTGGCGTTGCCATGGTATCAAGCCGTAGGATGAAGGAATCCACCCGCCATTGGTGGAAGTCTGCCTGGAGGCTCCTCAGGATTCTCCATGCGTCACTCTCTGCAAGATGCTCTCCTCCCTCCCCTCCTCCCTCCTCTCCTCCCTCCTCCCTCCTCTCCTCCCTCCCCTCCTCCCTCCTCCCTCCCCTCCTCCCTCCTCTCCCCCCTCCCCTCCTCCCTCCTCTCCTCCCTCCTCCCTCCCCTCCTCCCTCCTCTCCTCCCTCCCCTCCTCCCCTCCTCCCTCCCCTCCTCTCCTCCCTCCTCCCTCCCTCCTCCCTCCTCCCTCCCTCCCTCCTCCCTCCCCTCCTCCCTCCTCTCCTCCCTCCTCCTCCCTCCTCCCTCCTCCTCCTCCCTCCCTCCTCCTCCTCTCCTCCCTCCTCCTCTCCTCCTCCCTCCTCTCCTCCCTCCTCTCCTCCCTCCTCTCCTCCCTCCTCCCTCCCCTCCTCCCTCCCCTCCTCCCTCCTCTCCTCCCTCCTTGCTCCTCTTGTCTGATGTCTTCTCTCTCTCGTTCACACCTTGACAGCTCAGACTTTACTCGTTAGCACAAAATCGTCCTCCTCACTCGCTTCCTTTTCGCACCCAGCTCTTCTTCCAATACTATTCTCTGTTTCACATCACTCCCTCCCCCTTCTGCCTTTTTCTGACTCTCCCTCCTTCCATTCATCTTTTTCCAAATTTGAGTTCTCTCCTCTCCATTTAGCATCCTCTTTTCATCACACCTCCCATCCATCCGCCCATTCATCCATTCAGCCATCTCCCCGCTGCACCTTCCTCCATTGTGTTATTTGTGCTGCCATCCCTTTATCATTTTCTCCCAACCTCCTCTTTCTTCTCCCCCCTCACTTGCTCTATCTCAGCTGCCGCCTCCGGCCTCCTCTCATCACAGCTAACACCCCGCTGAGGGTAGGAAGGGACCGTCACGAAGCCCGAGAGCAAAGAACGAGCTGCAGGAACAGAGAGGAGGAAAGAGAGGAGCACTCTGGATTTTCTCCTCTCGTCTTTGTCTTGTTACACCTTCATCTTGTTCGGTTTCTTTGTTTTAATCACGTCATTCTGAAGGAGTCTCTTCAGCAGCAACACGTGTGTTGACTTCCCACTCGTGCAAACTCTTCTAATGAAGTCAGGAAGTCATGATGTTTACACACCACAGAGAAGGAAACACGTCTGCATTCTAGATTAAGACATCAAACTATGAAGAAAGCTCTGTAACAGGGAACAAGACCACAACTCCACCACAACTCCACCACGACTCCACCATGACTCCACCAAGACTCCACTATGACTCCACCAAGACTCCACCAAGACTCCACCAAGACTCCACCAAGACTCCACTATGACTCCACCAAGACTCCACCAAGACTCCACCATGACTCCACCATGACTCCACCAAGACTCCACCATGACTCCACCATGACTCCACCAAGACTCCACTATGACTCCACCAAGACTCCACCAAGACTCCACCAAGACTCCACTATGACTCCACCAAGACTCCACCATGACTCCACCATGACTCCACCAAGACTCCACTATGACTCCACCAAGACTCCACCAAGACTCCACCAAGACTCCACCAAGACTCCACTATGACTCCACCACAACTCCACCACAACTCCACCACGACTCCACCACGACTCCACCATGACTCCACCATGACTCCACCAAGACTCCACTATGACTCCACCAAGACTCCACCAAGACTCCACCAAGACTCCACCAAGACTCCACTATGACTCCACCAAGACTCCACCAAGACTCCACCAAGACTCCACCAAGACTCCACCATGACTCCACCATGACTCCACCAAGACTCCACCAAGACTCCACCATGACTCCACCATGACTCCACCAAGACTCCACCATGACTCCACCATGACTCCACCATGACTCCGCCAAGACTCCGCCAAGACTCCGCCATGACTCCACCATGACTCCACCAAGACTCCATCAAGACTCCACCAAGACTCCACCATGACTCCACCAAGACTCCACCATGACTCCACCAATACTCAGCCCAGTCCTTCTTTAGACCTGAGCTCATTTAAGATGGACTAAGCTCATTTAAGGTGGACCGTGCTTATTTAAGGTAGACTGTGGTCTGATGAGTCCACATCATGGACGTTGGGTCAGTGGGTCATCATGGAGGACGTCTTTTTCATTTTTCTGAGCACCACATGATGCAACAGGCTGGTTCATCACATAGACATTGACTCTGACAGCGCTTCATTCAGCACTATCTGTTTTAAGATGTGTGGCCTTTGGGGGAAATGCATTTGATGCGTTCATGCTTGACTTCAGTTATGGTAAAGTTTGACTCACCCTGTATTCCCTCCCTCCTCCCTTCATTCCCTCCCTCCTCCCTTCATTCCCTCCCTCCTCCCTTCATTCCCTCCCTCCTCCCTTCATTCCCTCCCTCCTCCCCTCATCCTGACTGAGAGGTGCTCAAGTGTTTCAGGTGACCTTTACATCCTTTATGGTGCTCTCTCCTCTCTCAGGTATCCAGAAACCTTCAAGGTGCTGCAGCATGTGAACATTTCATTCACAACATTTAGCCAGCGCTCTTCAGTAGGGTGACTGCAAGTGAGAAGGAGTTTGTGTTTCAAGGACGGAGGCAATTTATCAAACAGCTGTGATGTTGGACTGAAACTTTAACCTTTTAACAACTGTCCAATCTCCTGAACCAGCAGGAAACTGCTTTTGTCACACCTGACAGGAGAAACAAGGCCAACAGGAGAGATGATAAAAACTCTGTTATATCTGGAATCCGACCCTGACCACGATGCTTTGTGGCTAGTGACCTTCAGGGGCTGAACACAACCTCCGAACTAGCAGTGAGCAGTATTCTAACTGCAGCTCCTGGCACCGGGCTGAGCCAGTTCATTTAGCTAACCACAGTTAGCGCTTCGCTACTGATCAGTGTTTCCATCATAAAGTCTTGTAAATCAGCTCGGTGCTGTGACGTTATTCCCTGTTGGCCTCAGAGGCTGAGCTCCAACCCGGGCCGGTCCAGATGCTGATTCAGTAGCAGCAGCTAATTAGTGGTTAGCGACTTTAGTAAGATACTTCCTCTCATCAATTGTAGAGAAAATAAAATGCCATGAAATCCAACCGAGAAGAGGAACAATAAAGTGATATCAGCTTAAAGTGATTGCAGTGTGTCAGCTGAGCAGTGCACTCTGGGTAATAAATCAATGTTACTGACAACCGTCCACACTGTGTCTCTGTAAATGACACAAACCAAATGAAACCAGTGAGATCAGCTGGTGCTTTGACACCGAAACCAAATATATCAGATACAGTCAGCCACACTGCCACGTTCAATGAAAACACACACACACACACAAATACAATTACCATGACACCAGCAGAAACACAGAAACACGTAAATTGGTCAAATGAGGGCCATGCACACTAAATACGCACAAACATACACACATGCACAAATACACAAGTGGTCAGTAAAAGGGCAGCCACGCCGATTAGGACGCTCCCCAGGGTGCCATGCATCTTATCTCCACTTCCTCGTGCACCGCCTGTTAGCTATAGCTAACAGATACAGGACAGCTTGCAGACATCTGGAGGTGCACCGGAGACCAGATAAGCAGTAAATTAGAGCTGAGCTCCATGTACGGCAGCCTCAGGGTCAGTCTGCACCAGCGGTTTATCCTTTGTGATACGAGGGCTCGGCTGGAGGAATGTGACCACCTTTAAATGGAGATCTCTCCCTAAGCATGCCGCAAGTCATTCAGGATTTATCACATGCCAGCATGTCATTGCAACACAGAAGTTATATCTGTGGAAGCGTTTGCATATCCGGATATTTGCTTAGTTTGGACCAGAATTCTGTCCTCCAGCTGCTCCGCCCTCAACTCGCTGTGAGTTACAGAATTTCCTGACAGTGAAGTAAACTGCTGACAAGTGTAGCTGCTGTTAGCTCATGTTAGCTCAAAGACTGTGAGCTCAGAATGCCAGGGCAGTGTTAGTGTTTGTACCCACAGGAGTTTTGGACCACGAGAAGAAGAAGAAGAAGAAGAAGAAAGAAGAAGAAGAAGAAGAAGAAGAAGAAGAAGAAGAGAAGAAGAAGAAGAAGAAGAAGAGAAGAAGAAGAAGGGCAGACTCCCTCTTCTAAATCATGAACAGCAGAATTACTCTGATTCGACCTGAATGAAAACAAACAGAATCATCTCGACTTTATTCCATCAGATAAAAACTGTGGATGTATTTTGAATCATTGAAAACATATTCTACATGTTGGAAACATTTCACAGATGTGCCACATGTGCAAACTTTATAATCTGAACAATGATTGAAACATTTTTATGATTTGAGCTTTGATCAGATTTTTCCTTTAAGACACAAACATCATGAATGTATTGATCCATTTACAATCTATACGAAGATCGGGACTTTATTTCTGGTGTTTTGATTCACTGGGAATGGTTTTAAAATGTCCGGCTCTGTAAACCTGTATCATGCAGAGGATAGTGTAAGCACGTTACCTTTCGTCTGCTGAGCACCAGCTCAGATTAAACTGTCATTGGCAGAAATGAAATCACAAATCAGAGAGTTAATTACAGTTCTTCCAGAGGAGCTTTTCAAGTCAGTGTACATTTAGTGTGATCATTACAATCCTGGAAAGTCATTACAAGACTCATTTGGAGACTCAATGTAAATCTTTCTTTGATTTGTGTTTGGTGTCCTTCAGGGAGTTGGTGCTCTGATGGATCAGACTGTGACCTCTGCCGACCCAGCAGTGTGTGGTGGTTGAGGTCACCTGTAGATCGTTGAGGTCACCTGTGGGTCGTTGAGGTCACCTGTGGGTCGTTGAGGTCACCTGTAGATCGTTGAGGTCACCTGTGTGTCGTCGAGGTCACCTGTGTGTCGTCGAGGTCACCTGTGGGTCGTCGAGGTCACCTGTGTGTCGTTGAGGTCACCTGTGGGTCGTTGAGGTCACCTGTGTGTCGTTGAGGTCACCTGTGTGTCGTTGAGGTCACCTGTGTGTCGTTGAGGTCACCTGTGGGTCGTTGTGTGTCGTTGAGGTCACCTGTGTGTCGTTGAGGTCACCTGTGTGTCGTTGAGGACCTTCTCTTGTTTTCCTGCTTTGCGATGGTAACATAGTCTCTGTGACATCCTTGTGTTTTTAGTTATCAGCTTCAGGAGCAGGTAACATCCCTGACAGAAGGCTTTGCTGTGAGGTCTGCTTCCTGTTCATGAGTTAAAAATGGCTGACATCATCATTTGATGTGACGTCGTCCTTCCTTCATACGGTCAGCACAGACAAAGACACTGAAGCTACCTGGTGTTGTCAGGAGTCGCCTCTGATGTCTTGATGTTCAGAGCTGCTGCTGTGAAGGACGAGAGCCAGAGCTGTTTACTCTGTACGTCAGTCCTTTGATGCAGCTTTTGTTTTTTATCAATTATTCATCGTGTTGGTGAAATGTACTTCACAAGGTTCGGACAGAAAACTTCTTCTGACATCTTGAGAGACGAGACTTGTTTTTTAACATGGAAAACTGTTTCATTTGTCCAGGTAGGGAGGGAACTGTCATGGATATTGATTGATTTACAGTAGCCAATAGTCAGTGTGCGTTACACCCCTGCTGCTATGTAATGCAGCTAGTGCAATGAGCTAGCATCAGCGTCCATCATCCAGTGAACATGGCTGGCTGATTATGACAGCTGTAACTTAGGTTAGCACTGTGACGTTATTCCTGTTGGTCTCAGGGACTGTCTGGTCCGGTCTGGTCCGGCTGCTGAGCCCGGATTGTTGCCTGCTAATGGCAAATTCAGTTAGCGGTTAGCTACTTTAGTAAGTAGTTATGCTAAAGCTATGTGTCCATCATAAACTGTGTAAATCGCAGAGCTGAAGCTGAGGCAGCGTTAAAAAGCAGCGTTACGTACTTCTCCCGACCTCGAGCCTAAAGTTACATAACGTTGCTTTAACGTTATCTTTACAGCTGCTTTGCTCTTGTTTCTCTGTTATTGGAGGTTTAAGAACGTCATGAATGAGCTGTGATGGACTTCACATGATTTGCCGGAGGTCTGACTTTATGTGACAAGCTTCATCCTTCTGAAGGCAGCACAGGAAAAGATAAGCAGGGAGAGTCGAACGTACTTTTATCAGTTATTTATAAATGATTTATTTGTAGCATTCACTGGAAACAGGAAATTTGTGACGGAGTAATGAAGGCTGTTTGTTCAGGAACCTGATGTGACATGAACATTTAGGTGAATACTGAAATAAATATGAACAGACTGTATACATCAGAATATATCTGCAGGTAATGAAGCAGGACTGAATGTGGTTTAAATATCAAAGACTGATCACAGACTCAGTCTCAGGTGACTTGTTTCACACTAAAAGACTAAACAGTCTTTGGAGAAACTCAGTTACATCCCCTCTCCTGCTGACTCAGTCAGAGTTGGAGGAAAATGAAAGACGTTGTGTCTTTACGCTCCTCTGATGGGACGTGTCCAGTGAAGGGAGACAGCAGAGACGCAACAGTTGTTCCCACAGTGTGACCGCCCAGTCTGTCCAGTTTTGACAAACACACTGGAGCCATTTTGTTTTCCAGGGAACCTGGAAAAAGACTGACGAACACAAATGGTTATTGGACGTCACAGAGACTATGTCCAGGTTTTAGACAGTCTGCGGGGACGTCACAGAGACTACGTCCAGGTTTTAGACAGTCTGCGGGGGCGTCACGGAGACTACGTCCAGGTTTTAGACAGTCTGCGGGGACGTCACAGAGACTAGGTCCAGGTTTTAGACAGTCTGCGTGGACGTCACAGAGACTACGTCCAGGTTTTAGACAGTCTGCGGGGACGTCACGGAGACTAGGTCCAGGTTTTAGACAGTCTGCGGGGACGTCACGGAGAGTACGTCCAGGTTTTAGACAGTCTGCGGGGACGTCACGGAGACTAGGTCCAGGTTTTAGACAGTCTGCGGGGACGTCACGGAGACTACGTCCAGGTTTTAGACAGTCTGCGGGGACGTCACGGAGACTATGTCCAGGTTTTAGACAGTCTGCGGGGACGTCACGGAGACTACGTCCAGGTTTTAGACAGTCTGCGTGGACGTCACAGAGACTACGTCCAGGTTTTAGACAGTCTGCGTGGACGTCACGGAGACTACGTCCAGGTTTTAGACAGTCTGCGGGGACGTCACGGAGACTACGTCCAGATATATAAACACAGAGCTGATCACACAAGTTTCATACGTGTTCTGTGTGTCTCCATCATTCAGCATGTTAAATATTCATTGTTGTTATAAAATGTCTATCATCACATGAAAACATGAGATACATGAGTATAATCATGTGACTGTCGCTCAGTTTTGGACCACCATGGAGAAGAAGAGGAGGTTTTCAGGCCCAGCAGCTTTTTGTACTGTTACATCAGTAAATTGTGTTTTGGTGTTCTGGACTTCAGACCAGCAGGTACTATCATCTCCACCTGTCCTCCATCTTTAGTCTTCAGCGTTTAGCTCAGTGTCTCTGTGCATAAAACCTGAAATAAACATAATAATACGAGCGCTCCGATAACCCACACAAACTTTTTCCCCTCTCCCACAGGAGACTGAGTTGGAGGCAGATATGGGTTCTCATTCAGACTCAGGAAGTTGAATAATCTGTATATAATTATGAGCAAAAAGACAGCGAACAGCAGTAATTGGCACCTGATATTCCCCTCTTCCCCTCCTCTAACAGAGCTGCATTTGAATAATCTTGACAGCAGGGCACACAGAGATAAGTGTGTCTTGAAGAAAAGAGCTGGGAGTCTGGAGATACGGGACAAAATGACACATTCACTGTCAAACACATTCAGACGCTGATGGACACGAAATCCTTCCTGCTGCTCTCTGAGTTTTTATGTTTATGTTTTTCCTGTTCTGAGCTACATGAACACAGGAACTGTCAGGACAAAGAGAGACTCTGTCTGTGGTGAAACGTTGGTAATCTGGAATGAAGGCACACTGAGATTAGTCTAAAGTCCACAGATGGACACAGAGACTACGTCCAGGTTTTAGACAGTCTGCAGGGACATCACGGAAACTACGTCCAGGTTTTAGACAGTCTGCGGGGACGTCACAGAGGCTACGTCCAGGTTTTAGACAGTCTGCGGGGACATCACGGAAACTACGTCCAGGTTTTAGACAGTCTGTGGGACGTTACAGAGACTACGTCCAGGTTTTAGACAGTCTGCGGGGACGTCACAGAGACTACGTCCAGGTTTTAGACAGTCTGCGGGGACGTCACAGAGGCTACGTCCAGGTTTTAGATAGTCTGTGGGGACGTCACGGAGACTACGTCCAGGTTTGAGACGTTTGTCATGGATCTTAAAAACATCTTAATGTGTCTTTCATGTATGAGAGCTGCAGTGCATTGTGGGAGTGATAATGGTGCGTTCAGGGCCTCGTTGCCGCCTGAGGGAAGATCCGGCAGGAAAGTGGAGATCAGAGTTGACACGAGAAGCCCGGAGACTTCCTTCGAATAAATAAATAAAAGGACATACATAAAACATGGAGGCTGTTACTGAGAACATGTTCGTGTTGATGCTCCAGCTCTGCACGCAGTCTGTCATGACCTCACATTACGCCGTCATATTCCTGTTTTTCTTTCAAACCGAGAGAGCCCAAACACCAATTACACGGAGCTCCCTGTGAAATATGAGCCTCACTTCAGCGGCCACACCAAAGCCGCGGCCTCGGGCAGCATTATTGATGTCACAAAGTGCCGTCCCATTTCTCATCGAGCGTTCTGAGCCTTTACACCGTCTCCTGCCCTCGGACATTTATGCCGAGCGTGCAGGTGGCATCCGTTAAAGTCCGTTCAGGTTCAGCGCTCTGGGCAGAGAGCGTCCAAACAGTCCACCGCAGTGTGATACAACAAGTCCAGCACTGAAATATCTCAACAGCTATTGGACGAATCCAGTTCAGTTTATTGACGGAGCAGGTCGACTCTCTTTACGTTTATAATAAATGTTTTCCTGTTGGTATTGTTGGTTCTATAAATGTGCGGCAACCTCGACTGGTTCAAACTTGGTTATTACAAATGAACTTCTCTGTTGGCTGATCTGTGTCAGGTGACGTATAAGGTGGCAGCTCCCTGTCCCCTCATTGGACGCGAAGTCAGGGAGGCGGGGCTGTTCGCTTAGCTAACGTTACAACACATTTAGCATGCAGAACCTGAACAGCCATGAAGAGCTTTGACGACATGACGCGAGAGTCTGACAACAGCTACCAAACACAGCTAAAACCTGGACGTAGTCTCTGTGACGTCCCCACAGACTGTCTAAAACCTGGACGTAGTCTCTGTGACGTCCCCACAGACTGTCTAAAACCTGGACGTAGTCTCTGTGACGTCCCCACAGACTGTCTAAAACCTGGACGTAGTCTCTGTGACGTCCTACAGACTGTCTAAAACCTGGACGTAGTCTCTGTGACGTCCTACAGACTGTTTAAAACCTGGACGTAGTCTCTGTGACGTCCCACAGACTGTCTAAAACCTGGACGTAGTCTCTGTGACGTCCCCGCAGACTGTCTAAAACCTGGACGTAGTCTTGTCCAACAGGTCATCTGTGGTATGGTTGAACTTTATCTTTGTGTTATTTTCTGGTAAAACATTGCTTGAAGGTTTGTGTTGGAACATTTCAGAGATCACAGGTGGGATATTGACGAGTTTCAGGTTGTTCAGATCTCTCTCTGTAGATCGTATCTGGAGGTGATAAGTCAGAGGAAAAGATCCTTTTAATCCCTCATAGAAAACTCTGTTTAAGGTTAGCCGGTTTAAATGTCACAGTGTGACAGCCTGATAGCTTCTTCACTGAAGAAGTCAGCTCTCTGAAGGCTGAAAGGAAACAGCTGATTCCAAATAAAGTTTATATTTGGAGGATCAGTCCATTCATCAGGAAGGCTGGATGGATTGAAATGTTTCCATTAGCATCGTCACGTTTCTGATACAGGACTCATTAACTCTGACACTAAATGTCACCTCCGTTCTCCGGCTGCTCTTTGAAGCTTCAAATGCAATTTGAGAAATAATCACATCATTGTCAAAGCTTCACTTTTATCTCCATGGCGAGATCTCACCGCCGTGCTGTTGATTACAGCGACTCTCTTTGAGTCAACAAAGAGGCGAGGAGCTGCCCAGCCATTCACAGCGAGAGAGATTCTCAGAAGAGGAAGAGAGCTTTTGTTGTGTTTGCTGATTGAAAGGAGCTCTGTGGGGGGAAGCGCTCCACACCTCCAAATCCTCTTTGTTCGTTCACCTTGAGGATCGGCAGGTAGATTGATGGAAAAGTTTCCTGTTGGTCTCCATTATTAAAGCATGGCATTGTTTGTCTCCTCTCTCCTTTGTCCTGCTCTGTTAAGTAATTTAATCACATGTCTTCTAAAATATGACAATGCAAACAGCTCTGACTGATATAAAATTAGAAATACCATACTGGACTGTTCTGGTTCAGAGGGAGCTGAGCCAGATGGCAAAGTTTATGTACGTTTCATCCCTCACAGGTCATGAGCTTTAGGTCGTGACCAAAATAATGGGAATGTGGATCCAGAGGATTATCTGAGTTGATCCTTCATGTCAAAGGGAGTCGGCTGAGGTGGTCTGCGTCCTGGCGACTTCTTCTGGAGTTGATCCAGACACATCCAACTAAGAGGAGACTCAGAACCTGCTGGAGGGACTACATCACCCATATAACCTGGGAACGCCTCAGGATCCTCCAGGTGGAGCTGCCATGTGTTGCTGTTGAGAAGGACGTCTGTAGTGACTTGCCAACAACACAGCAACAGAACCTCTGAACCGGCAGTGTCCAGTCTAACAGTGAACACAGCAACAGAACCTCTGAACCAGCAGTGTCCAGTCTAACAGTGAACACGGCAGCCTATCGAGGTGGTTTCTTCACGTCAGTGTAACTGTATTAGCTTTATTATATTAGCTTTAGCTCTACTGCTACCTGTCAGTGTTTCTATAAATCCAACCCGGTCTGTTCTGGCGGCTAACTGAGATTCAGTTAGTAACAGCTAATTAGCGGTTAGCAACTTTAGCAAGTGGTTATGCTAAAGCTATCTGTCCGTCATAAACTGTGCAAATCACAGAGAATTGAAGCTGAACTGACTCTGCTCGTCAGATGAGTCACAATTAGAAATGATCATGGATTATTTATCTGTAAATCAGCTGCTTCTGCATCTCATCAACTGCTGACTGCGCTGACCTTTAATGATGACTCGGCGTGATGTGTGATGGTCCTTTGATTAAAAGAAACAAGAGAAACAGGATTAATTTGCCACCCATCGAGGTGAGCGACGGGATGAAGGCTGAGATTATGCAGGAAGGAGTATCGATGGGGACAAGTAAACACAGAGATCAGAGTTAAGGCTGGGAAATCAATTCAGCTCGCTTAGAATACAGAGAGGGCATAAAAACGTTGATACGACCACCCCAGAGATTACAACGTAAGTTCACAGCAGGCAAGATGCTATGACATCACTTGACAAATCAGAGAAAGAAAGTAAAGATTAAACCTCCACATGACGACAAAACTGTCTGTTAGCAAAGTTATCACTAGTTTTTGATCATAAGTAATGTAATCAGAACAAATACTCGAGTACAGCTCATATTAACCAACGATCAACAACCAACAACGAATGATCAACAACCAACAACGAACGATCAACAACCAACAACGAATGATCAACAACCAACAACGAATGATCAACAACCAACAACGAACGATCAACAACCAACAACGAACGATCAACAACTAACGTTCAACAACCAACGATCAACAACGAACAACGAACGATCAACAACCAACAACTAACGATCAACAACTAACGTTCAACAACCAACGATCAACAACGAACAACGAACGATCAACAACCAACAACTAACGATCAACAACTAACGTTCAACAACCAACGATCAACAACGAACAACGAATGATCAACAACCAATGATCAACAACCAACAACGAACAACGAACAATCAACAACCAACAACGAACGATCAACAACCAACAACGAACGATCAACAAACAGCAACTAACGATCAACAAACAGCAACTAACGATCAACAACCAACGATCAACAACCAACGATCAACAACCAACGATCAACAACCAACAACTAACGATCAACAACTAACGTTCAACAACCAACGATCAACAACGAACGATCAACGAACGATCAACAACCAACAACTAACGATCAACAACTAACGTTCAACAACCAACGATCAACAACGAACAACGAATGATCAACAACCAATGATCAACAACCAACAACCAACAATCAACAACCAACAACGAACGATCAACAACCAACAACGAACGATCAACAAACAGCAACTAACGATCAACAACCAACGATCAACAACGAAGGATCAACAACGAACGATCAACAACCAACAACTAACGATCAACAACTAACGTTCAACAACCAACGATCAACAACCAACAACTAACGATCAACAACCAACAACTAACGATCAACAACCAACAACCAACGATCAACAACCAACAACTAATGATCAACAACCAACGATCAACAACCAACAACTAACGATCAACAACCACCAACAACGAACGATCAACAACCAACGATCAACAACCAACAACGAACGATCAACAACCAACAACGAACGATCAACAACAAACAACGAACGATCAACAACCAACGATCAACAACCAACAACTAACGATCAACAACCAACAACGAACGATCAACAACCAACGATCAACAACCAACAACTAATGATCAACAGCAAACGATCAACAACCAACAACGAACGATAAACAACCAACAACGAACGATCAACAACAAACAACGAACGATCAACAACCAACAACTAACGATCAACAACCAACGATCAACAACCAACAACGAACGATCAACAACCAACAACTAACAACCAACAACTAACAATCGACAACAATTGTCTTTATGTCTTTGTGTCTTCATGCCTTTGTGTCTTTGTGTCTTTGTGTCTTCATGTCTTTGTGTCTTTATGTCTTCATGTTTTTGTGTCTTCATGTCTTTGTGTCTTTAAGTCTTTGTGTCTTTATGTCTTTGTGTCTTTATGTCGTTGTGTCTTTATGTCTTTGTGTCTTTATGTCTTTGTGTCTTTATGTCGTTGTGTCTTTATGTCTTTGTGTCTTTATGTCTTTGTGTCTTTGTGTCTTTATGTCTTTGTGTCTTTGTGTCTTTATGTGCAGCCAGTTTTCTGCAAATGTTTTTTTATTCATGACCATAATAATTTATTTCATAATAATAAAAACATGCTGCATGTCTGTGTGCGGTGCGTATGAAGTCAATCAAAAGGACAGCTCTCTATGTAATTCATAAAACACTGAATTTGATTCACACGTGAGATTAAAAGAATCATCTGGACATTAACGCGTGTTGTTCGGGTCGATCTCATATTGATTCTTTGCAGCCAAACAAATGTCAGCCATCGATCTCTTCTGAGAAACTCGTAATTTTACAGCCATAAAAAGGTCAATTTCACAGTAACGTCCTGAACCAGAGAAGAAGGTTAAAGAGGAATGCATTTTAAAAATATTGACCTCATGCAGACGCTGATCATATCATCCTCTGACAGAGGAGGGGGTGGCAGTTATTGAGTCTGTTTACAGCACAGGAAGTCAATGATCGCACCACTGTGCGCAAAAGTGTGAAGAGGAAGTGTATGTGGTGAATATCCTGTCAGCCAATCACAGCATGCTCTCATACCTCTGCAACAATTAATAATTAATGAACGTATCGTCACAGTTGGTGTCATCTGAAGTGTGATTTAATAAGGCCAGCACACGCACATAAGAAACCTTTATCTTGGCATGAGTCTTCGTGTCTTCGTGTCTCTGTCTTCATCTCGTCCTCTCGCCTGTATCAGATGTTTGAAGTCGTTGTTACAGTGAGTCATGTCCATCTGTTGTGAGACGTCCTCTGTAATCCTGAAGGGATGCAGCGTCTAAACTTTCAGAGGTTTGTCAATGAGGCGAGGTGGTCCATCATGTTTCGAGGTTATAAATGATAACACGGCACTGACCTCTGAGTTTTATTACTTTATGACTGAATGAAAATAAAGAGTCACCATTAAATTTGAACACTGCTTCTTTTCAATAATAGACGATGAGAGATTTGTGATAATCGGCCCCTCTAATGGAAAAATTATGTTCTTTGTCCGATCGTTTGGTTAATTTTGAGCTTCTTTCTGCTTCAAATCCCTGATAAATATGAAAAACACCCACCGGCAGCACAGTGAGGAGTTCAGCATTCAAAGTCACAGCGAGGGGAAATGAAATAAGCCTTTAGAGGCGGCGCGTCGCCATTCACACAATTCATTTGACTTATTCACAGTCATCCTACACGGGCTGGCTTTAATTGCAGGGCACTCGTTCAAACATTTAAATACAATATTAGAAAGACAGAGTGATAATCATCTGGTTAGAATGCCATGGCTGCTGCTGACTATGATGATGATGATGATTATAGCTTATGTTGTGAATGTGACAGCCTTCCTTCCTTCCTTCCTTCCTTCCTTCCTTCCTTCGGTTCATGTGAGAAGAAAAGCAGACGTGCAGGTCACAGTAGTTGTTCATTCACAGAGTGTTCCCTCAAGGTCTCTGCAGCTCAGCTTGTTGCTGAAGATCGAGGTGGTTTCTGTCTGGAGAACCGCTGAAGATGAACCAACAACAAAGCTGCTGTACACACAGAGCTTTACTGTAAATAGACTGAATCTAAGCAGCACCAGCAAAATTTTATATGCAAATAAATGTTATATATAATAGGCTGAATATAAGTCGCAGGTCCTTCATGTTGTAACAAAGATACTTACACAGAAAGGTACACGCTTTTTTTCAAACTGTGCTCAACTCAAACTTGAATCCTGGTCAAGAGGATGTCCGACACCAACGGCCCTCTTGGTCATTGAGTTACTGTTTATGATCAGGCCAACCAGTGCTCGGGTTTAAGGCACTCTGCTCGTGTCCAGATGGATACCAGTTTGAACCCGCTGAGCTGACTGAGTAATCTTGGAGAGGAAATTGGACAAGTGGTTTCTGCTGACCTTGTGGAAGTCACTTAACCTTCAGTCAGTCACAGCTGTGTTATGGTGCAGAGCCAGAGGATTTCACTGAAAAAAAGGTTTGATGGAAACACTGAAGCAAGACCAGAAGAAGAAGAAGAAGAAGAAGAAGAAGAAGAAGAGGTGTTCAGGCCCAGCAGTCAGCAGCTTCTATGGACATGATGGCAGAGGAGCAGAGAGTGAAGAGGACGCTGACGGAGGAAGCTAAGAAGAGAAAAGGAGAGAGTGAGCGAGCAAGAAGCCGCCGGACAAGAGTAAATCTGGGACTGACTTTTAGTGGTTGGTGAGAGCTTGGTGAAATAAAAGGCTGAAAGACAGACGCCGAGCTGGCTGACTGCTGCTGGACTAGTCAGTAAGATTAGCTGCTGCTGCTGACCTGGATGATGATTGGCTGCTGCTGCTGACCTGGATGATGATTGGCTGTTCTAATATGAAACAAAGACAGAAACTCCTGTCTGGGTCCGAATGCTTGATCGTCTAGTTCCTGAACTCTCAGACAAACAAAGTCAGTTTAAAAGTTCCATTTTTACAGAATAAATTCCTCCTGTTCATTTTAATCTGAACACTTTAAATCTACAGATGAACTCCTCCATCTTTGAGTTCAGTGAGAACATGAAAGAGCACAGTGGTGACACGTTTATTAACGTGATGAATTGCTTCTGTACGGGACGTCTTGTTCTGCTTCGAACAGGAAAAGTATGATTTATGATTTTCTGAGAGTTCACTGTCTAAAAACAACAGTGGGGGATGATCTGCGTTTGAGGATCTCTGTAAGACAAATCAACGATCACATCATTTCGGGATTACAATCCTCAACAGGCTGTTTTTGAAAACCTCAGTTAGTTCCTGACAAAAACCATCAATCCTGACATGATCACCGTGGAAATGCTGTTATCACCTTCAAAACAAACTCACCTTCTGCTTCTGCTTCATCTTGTACTTACTGCATCGCTTCAAGGTGTGAAGACGTGAGCACAGCTTCCACTTTTACTCACGTCCAGTGACAGAGGAAGTAATTTTCATTGCATGATTAGAGTCCGACTTGAGATCAGTATTTTCAGGAAGGAACTGAAGTTTGATTAATTTGTGTCAGCAGTAAAAGTTCAGACATGATGTCAGCTTCAAGAAGATAAAGTATGAGCAAGCAAAAAAGTCCAAGTTCTCTCTCCTTTTCTCTTCTTAGCTTCCTCCTCCGTCAGCGTCCTCTTCACTCTCTGCTCCTCTGCCATCATGTCCATAGAAGCTGCTGACTGCTGGACCTGAACACCTCTTCTTCTTCTTCTTCTTCTTCTTCTTCTTCTTCTTCTTCTTCTTCTTCTTCTTCTTCTTCTTCTTCTTTCTTCTCTTCTTCTTCTTCTTCTTCTTTCTTCTTCTTCTTCTTCCTCTAGGTGGGCCAAAGTTACATAGTGTGAGAACAGACGTACAAGGGGCAGAGACACCATTCACCTGATTACAGGTCAGTGTTGGTTGTGAATGAAAGCTCAGAGGCTTGTACGAGTGTTGATACAGTGGTGATTTATTGAATGTAGAGAGTGGACTCCTTTAACCCCGTCAGTCCTGAAGGACTGATTAGAATCAACACATTGATAACATTGTGTCAGTGTCTCTTTAGACTGGATCACAAACAGAAGATGAAAAATAACCCGTCCTCTGAAGAAAATATCCCAAATGAATTCACTTTTTACGAAGAGCGATCAGTCAAAATTAAAAATGCTTCACAAGTTTCCAAACTTAACACTATATATTGCAAACAAGTATGACATCCATGAAAGCAGAGTCAGGTAAAATCTTAGCGTGAAGATGTTTCCCCTCTCATCCACGAGGCTTCTTCACTTCTAATTGACCCTGGGGAGTCTATAACCACTCTAGAGTCAGATCCACAGGTGACCTCAACGACACACAGGTGACCTCAACGACACACAGGTGACCTCAACGACCCACAGGTGACCTCAACGATCTACAGGTGACCTCAACGACCCACAGGTGACCTCAACGATCTACGGGTGACCTCAACGACCCACAGGTGACCTCAACGATCTACGGGTGACCTCAACGACCCACAGGTGACCTCAACGATCTACGGGTGACCTCAACGACCCACAGGTGACCTCAACAATCTACAGGTGACCTCAACGACCCACAGGTGACCTCAATGACCCACAGGTGACCTCAACGATCTACGGGTGACCTCAACGACCCACAGGTGACCTCAACGACCCACAGGTGACCTCAACGACCCACAGGTGACCTCAACGATCTACGGGTGACCTCAACGACCCACAGGTGACCTCAACGACCCACAGGTGACCTCAACAATCTACAGGTGACCTCAACGACCCACAGGTGACCTCAATGACCCACAGGTGACCTCAACGATCTACAGGTGACCTCAACGACCCACAGGTGATCTCAACGACACACAGGTGACCTCAACGATCTACGGGTGACCTCAACGATCTACAGGTGATCTCAACCACCACACACTGCTGGGTCGGCAGAGGTCACAGTCTGATCCATCAGAGCACCAACTCCCTGAAGGACACAAACACAAATCAAAGAAAGATTTACTTGAGTCTCCAAATGAGTCTTTGTAATGACTTTCCAGGATTGTAATGATCACACTAAATGTACACTGACTTGAAAAGCTCCTCTGGAAGAACTGTAATTAACTCTTTGATTTGTGATTTCATTTCTGCCAATGACAGTTTAATCTGAGCTGGTGCTCAGCAGACGAAAGGTAACGTGCTTACACTATCCTCTGCATGATACAGGTTTACAGAGCCGGACATTTTAAAACCATTCATAAAGGAAACAGCAGAACACATGAAGGTCCAGGCCCGACGCACAGAGAGGCAGATTAAGGATCAGTTTAAGAAGCTTCACCAGTTTCTAGAAGAGGAAGAGGAGGCCAGGATGGCTGCACTGAGGGAGGAAGAGGAGCAGAAGAGTCAGATGATGAAGGAGAAGATGGAGGCTCTGAGCAGAGAGATAGCAGCTCTGTCAGACACCGTCAGAGCCACAGAGGACGTGCTGAGAGCTGAAGACGTCTCATTCCTGCACAACTACAAGGCTGCAGTGCAAAGAGTCCAGCAGCGCCCCCTGCTGGATGATCCACAGCTGCCCTCAGGAGCTCTGATAGACGAGGCCAAACACCTGGGCAACCTGACCTTCAACATCTGGAGAAAGATGAAGGACCTGGTCTCCTACACTCCTGTGGTTCTGGATCCAAACACTGCTCATCCAGAACTGATCCTGTCTGAAGATCTGACCAGTGAGAGAGGAGGAGAGGAACAGCAGCTTCCTGACAATCCAGAGAGGTTTGATTCTTTCCGCCGTGTTCTGGGCTCTGAAGGATTTAACTCAGGGACTCACAGCTGGGATGTCGAGGTTGGAGACAGTCTGCGGGGACGTCACAGAGACTACGTCCAGGTTTTAGACAGTCTGCGGGGACGTCACAGAGACTACGTCCAGGTTTTAGACTACGTCCAGGTTTTAGACTACGTCCAGGTTTATTTAGTGTCCAGCTTTCTGTTCAAGTTATTCCTCGTGGTTCTGAAGATAATTACCTCGTGCTCGGCACGGCAGGTTTCAGCGTGCTCATACTCTTCGTTCAATCACAGCTTCTTTCTTTATCAATAAAAGGTCACTGAAACTTCAGGAGCCGCTGGCTTCTTCACTAATTTAATACATAACTTAAGTCCTCTCAGTGTGATTAGGTACCTGTTACCTGATCAGCTGGCTGACATTTCCAAGTGTAAAATTAAAAATAACCATAATTAATCACCAGCACACGTCTGCGGTGCTCTTGGCAGGCTGAGGTTGTAATCAGATGGCAGGAGGAGCGACTGGAGTCGAGCCACCGGTGACTCCTTCTCTTATCGTCCTGAACTAAACGCTCCTGATACGATACAGTCCTGTTCTTAAACATGACATGGAGTGAAGAGCCGTATGTTTGAACAGCTGCAACAGACTGCAAGAGGAGTACTCAGAGTACACAAGTATCACCAGCTTCATGCAGTTAAAGTACACAAGTATTTTGTGTTTGTGTACGTCCGTGACAGCTTTATTAATGTTTCCTCTGCACGTCTTCATCAGAGCAACATCATCTGCACAGTCACGGCTGGTTAACACTGGAGATGAAATATGTAATAAATCAGACACGTTCAGACTTTTTCAGGGTGTTTGATTTACTGAAGTCTGCTGACGGAACCTCATGTCTAAAACCTGGACGTAGTCTCTGAGACGTCCTCACAGACTGTCTAAAACCTGGACGTAGTCTCTGAGACGTCCCCGCAGACTGTCTAAAACCTGGACGTAGTCTCCGTGACGTCCTGCAGACTGTCTAAAACCTGGACGTAGTCTCTGAGACGTCCTACAGACTGTCTAAAACCTGGACGTAGTCTCTGAGACGTCCCACAGACTGTCTAAAACCTGGACGTAGTCTCTGAGACGTCCCCGCAGACTGTCTAAAAACCTGGACGTAGTCTCTGAGACGTCCCCGCAGACTGTCTAAAACCTGGACGTAGTCTCCGTGACGTCCTGCAGACTGTCTAAAACCTGGACGTAGTCTCTGAGACGTCCTTGCAGACTGTCTAAAACCTGGACGTAGTCTCCGTGACGTCCCCGCAGGACTGTCTAAAACCTGGACGTAGTCTCTGAGACGTCCCTGCAGACTGTCTAAAACCTGGACGTAGTTGGATCTTCTCGCTCCGTTTGTCGTCTTTGTCCTTTTCTTTGTCGGTCCTTCTTGTGTCCAAAGTTCAGTTCAACATTTGTGAAGTCTACATTTATGCATGCGGTGTGTTCTCTGAATCTTTTTAAGCAGCATTACAGAAAATCACTCCGCAGTATTCATGCTGTTCATGGCAGGACTGCAGGGGATTGTGGGTCAGCAGGGACGTCAGAGTTTAGTGATATAGACAGTGCCTAATCCATTCTTTGATTTATGTGTGTCTAACGTCTTCAAATCAATTCCAACAGCCCAAAAGATGCCAACGCAAAGAAGCTAAAATTGGTTCATCCATCCCTGAAGTCGTGCTGCAGAGAAGAGCGAGCTTCATGAATTAAGCATGAAGACGAGGAGATTCAGAAGGTTACGTAATGAAAGCATCAATTACTCCAAATGTTAGACAGTCTCTGTGTGTTTGTGTGAGACGATAAAAGAGGGTTTAACTTCCACCTGACCTTTGTACCTGAGCAAAGGTTACTCTGAGTGTGTCCAGAGAGAGTTCATCACCTCAATGTAACCGATGGCACTCCATCTACCATCTCAGCTGAAGCTCCACCCCCTGCCTCTCAGTGTCAGGTACACTCACCTTGTTAGGAGTCAATATGTAAACGAGCAGCACGGAGTATTGCAGGCTTGATATCGTCCAGTGTGGCTCTAGAAGTGTTTTAAAGCTTCATCAACACATTTAAAACGTTTTATGTTTATTACAGGAACTTTGAAGCAACCACTAGTTTCTCTTTCAAGTTCCCATGAAGTCAGATTTAAGTCTTTCTGTCCTATTTGTCACCTGCACACGGCAAGAAACCACCTTGGTAGGCTCCTGTACTCCCTGCCAGAAAAACTGCTCACTACTGGAAGTGGTTCTGTCTGGCCGTGTTCGCTGGAAGGCAGACGCTCATGCTAGCTCCAGCCACTAATTAGCTGCTGCTAACTGAATCTGCCATTAGCAGGCACCAGAACCATCAGCTGGGCCAGACTAGGTTAGAGCACAGCCTCTGAGACCAACAGGGAATTTTACAGTACCGAGGTGATTTACAGACAATGATGGAAACTTGGTAAGTATGAACTGCTAACTGTCTCTAGCTTGATCAGCCATGTTGCTAACTGCACACCTTACAACCACCTCAGGTGTGGTAGTCCAACCTGAGTCTCACTTTTGCCCCGATCACACACCTGTATACCACTTCACACACCTTCCTCGGTTATATTTCACATCATATTACAGGAAGCAGGGTGAGCGGTGCAGCAGTTGTGCAGGTAGTTGAAATCCCTCAAGGACGCTCTGACACGTGTGAATCTGACGGACTCGGCAGTTGTTGGTATCAAATGTACGAGCTGTCATTTCTCTAACGGCCCCTGTAATTACCAGGGCAGCTCCTCTCCGTGAAAGCCGTGAGCGTCTGGCAGCGGTGATTGTTCGAGGTTCATTATATTCAGTCTGATAGCCGTCTGGAGCCGAATCCAATCCCACAATTCAATCGCTCTGTAATGTGTTAACAACGTTTTCTTATGGAATCAAACAGACAGTTTGTCTTTGACAGAAACAAACATGAATCATTCATCAAATGTGTTTTGGCTCCAGCGTCCTTGAGTGCTTAACCAAAAAAAGGAAGAATGTTTTTGTAACGTGTCAGAGACTCATTTTTCACTTTCTCTGAAGGTCGCCTTCTCGTGATGTAAGAGAAGCAGTGAGACAACGTGAAGTGATGCATCCTGAAAGGCCTCGCTCGGACTGATGTGGACAAACTCTTTCAGAAAAGAGTTCCCCGGTGTCAAGTTTTCAGGGTCAAGACACGCTGTGCCAGTCCTCAGCTCTCCTGAGGCAGGAAGTGTAACCGGGCAGCGAGTGGGACAAAGACGACAGATCAGAGAAAGTGTCAACAGGAATCAGGAGAACGTTTGGAGGTGCAGAACGTGGCGATCCACATGACTTGAATTGAGTTGATTAAAGTTTCACACGGGACCAGTGTCCAAAAACAATGAAAAGAGGAAGGTTCCTTGTTGAACCTTGAACTTTGATGTCAAAGTTTAACGAGCCATTCGACAGGAAATGTTACCGACACCGAGAGTTTGTCGTCCTCAGGTTGAAGGACGGATGGCAAATCTGTTCAAACCTAAACATCTTTAGAAACTGCTGAACAGAATCTGTCAGAACCAGAACAACAGGCGGCGGACATCACAGAGACTACGTCCAGGTTTTAGACAGTCTGCGGGGACGTCTCAGAGACTACGTCCAGGTTTTAGACAGTCTGCGGGGACGTCACAGAGACTACGTCCAGGTTTTAGACAGTCTACGGGGACGTCTCAGAGACTACGTCCAGGTTTTAGACAGTCTGCGGGGACGTCTCAGAGACTACGTCCAGGTTTTAGACAGTCTGCGGGGACGTCACAGACTTAATGTCTTTTATAATGAGACTCTGTCATTAATCAAATCAGTGAATCAGAATTGGACCTGGACCGTGGCTGCATTCCAATTCTGGAGGGTGTCACGTCAAATTTTATTCATGGAGCCAAAACAATCAGAAAAGACCGTGAGGGGGGACGTTTACAGTCCCACACAGTCTGTCTGTCCTCAGAGACTCTGACGAAGGACTGAAGGAAAAGCATGACGACTGAACAAACAAACACATGAACTGATGACAAACGCTCTGATCTGTGATCAGCACCAACAACGTAACTGCTGCCAGGGTGCTGCTCTGCCATCACTGCTTCATGTCCACACATTTGCATGTCTATGACCCGTGTGTGTGTGTGTGTGTGTGTGTGTGTGTGTGTGTGTGTGTGTGGTTGTACTTCAGGTAAAATGAAAATACTTGAGATTAATGAAATATCTACTCTATTCTTTCACACTGAACATTTCAGCTAACAGCAGCTAACAGACTGAGCTAACATGAGCTAACAGCAGCTAACAGACTGAGCTAACATGAGCTAACAGCAGCTAACAGACTGAGCTAACAGCAGCTAACAGACTGAGCTAACATGAGCTAACAGCAGCTAACAGACTGAGCTAACATGAGCTAACAGCAGCTAACAGACTGAGCTAACAGCAGCTAACAGACTGAGCTAACATGAGCTAACAGCAGCTAACAGACTGAGCTAACATGAGCTAACAGCAGCTAACAGACTGAGCTAACATGAGCTAACATGAGCTAACATGAGCTAACAGCAGCTACAGTTGTCATCAGTTTACTTCACTGTCCATCATAAACTCTGTAAATCACAGAGCTGAGGCATCAGCATGATTGTGTTGTGCTCGTGCTGACGAGCTGCAGTCAGAACCGGATCAGAACCCGGTTCTGGAGTTGGTGACGTGCTTCATTCATTCTTCAGTGTGCTCGTGCTCACTGTGAGAACCTCACTGATGTTACAAGAACGCGCGTGGGTGGCGTGTGCGCGTGTGGTTGCGTGACTGTGCGTGTGACAGCGGGTTGGTGGATGGCAGAGAGAGGAGGGGGTCTCCTCCTGTTCCTGTTATCCGGACACTTTGAGCGCAGACACACCGAACACAGAACCACACTGCTCAGCCCAGGCGCCGTGAAGTGGACACGGACCCGGACCCGAACCCAGACCAGAACCGGAGCCCGGAGCAGAGGGATGAGGAGCGTGTCCGCGGAGTTCGTCCTCACACCTTGGAAACTATTCCCGCCTGATCCGCAGGTGTGAGCTGATCGATGACTCCGGAGCCGAACCTGGGTTCGGTCTTCACACATCCGAACACGGATTACCTGGACGGGAGTTAACGGAGCTTGTTTTCGGTGTGTGTGCGCGCGTGTGTGTGCGTGTGCGTGTTTCTGGGGATGGATGCTCGGAGAGCAACAAGCGCCCGTGGCTGCATGCAGCGGCGGCGGCTCCTCACACGGACACCGCGCTGCTGAATGCGGGTCTGAGGCGGGTTTCTGTGTCTGTGTGCGGGTTCTGATCAGCTCTCGTTTGGATCTTTGGACGGGAATGAACTGTGGGGTTCGGTAAAGTGCCCTAAATAAAGTGCCCCGCACCTCCGCGGCGGTTCGGCGTGTTTTCTTCATTGCGGTGTGCTGTGATTGAACTCTGCGTGGTGGAGGGACGCGGATCACAACCATGGCCACGCACACCGAGCATCTCCCGCGACTGAAGGCGGGTTTCACGTTCCGGGTGTTGTTGGATGCTTCACGCCTTCCTGACCTCGCGGGCTCTCAGGAGGTTTACGCGCCGCACTCGATCCGGGTGGAAGGCGACGTGACGCTGGGGGGGGCTTTTCCCCGTGCACGCCAGGGGGGTCCCCGGGATGCCGTGCGGGGACATCAAGAAGGAGAAACGGCATCCACCGGCTGGAGGCGATGATGTACGCCCTGGATCAGATCAACGGGGGACGAGGAGCTGCTGCCCAACGTCACGCTGGGCGCCCGGATCTTGGACACCTGCTCCCGGGACACGTACGCGCTGGAGCAGTCGCTGACTTTCGTCCAGGCGCTCATCCAGAAGGACACGTCCGACGTGAGGTGCACCAACGGGGAGCCGCCGGTGTTCGTCAAACCGGAGAAAGTTGTCGGGGTGATCGGAGCTTCGGCCAGCTCCGTGTCCATCATGGTGGCCAACATCCTGCGACTGTTCCAGGTAGGACGGTCCACCAGCACCACCAGCAACGCTGCCAATGCCATCCCAACACCACCCCAACACCACCACCAGCACCAACACCAACACCATCCCAACACCACCACCAACACCAGCATCAACACCACCCCAACGCCACCACCAGCACCACCACCAACACCAACACCAGCATCAACACCACCCCAACACCACCACCAGCACCACCACCAACACCATCCCAACACCACCACCAACACCAGCACCAGCACCAACACCAATACCATCCCAACACCAACACCACCACCAGCACCACAGCTCCCCAATACCATCCCAACACCACCACCAGCACCACAGCTCCCCAACACCATCCCAACACCACCACCAGCACCACCACCAACACCACCACCACCACCAACACCACCACCAGCACCAGCACCAACACCAGCACCATCACCAACACCAGCACCAACACCATCACAACACCACCACCAGCACCAACACCAACACCAGCACCAACACCACCACCAACACCACAGCTCCCTAACACCATCCCAACACCACCACCAGCACCACCACCAGCACCAACACCAACACCAACACCAACACCATCACAACACCACCACCAGCACCAACACCAACACCATCACAACACCACCCCAACACCCCCACCAACACCACAGCTCCCTAAACACCATCCCAACACCACCACCAGCACCACCACACAACACCACCACCACCAGCACCACCACCAACACCAGCACCATCACCAACACCAGCACCAACACCATCACAACACCACCACCAGCACCAACACCAGCACCAACACCACCACCAACACCACAGCTCCCTAACACCCATCCCAACACCACCACCAGCACCAACACCAACACCACACACCAACACCATCACAACACCACCACCAGCACCAGCACCAACACCATCACAACACCACCACCAGCACCAACACCAACACCATGCACCAACACCACCACCAACACCACAGCTCCCTAACACCATCCCAACACCACCACCAGCACCAGCACCAACACCATCACAACACCACCACCAGCACCAACACCAACACCAGCACCAACACCACCACCAACAACCAGCAGCTCCCTAACACCATCCCAACACCACCACAGCTCCCCAACCACCAACACCAACACCATCACAACACCACCACCAGCACCAGCACCAGCACCAACACCAACACCAACACCAACACCATCACAACACCACCACCAGCACCAGCACCAACACCATCACAACACCACCACCAGCACCACCAGCAACGCTGCCAATGCCATCCCAACACCACCCCAACACCATCCCACACCACCACCAGCACCAACACCAACACCAACACCAGCACCAACACCACCACCAACACCACAGCTCCCTAACACCATCCCAACACCACACAGCTCCCCACACACCAAACACCAACACACCATCACACACCACCACCAGCACCAGCACCAGCACCAACACCACCACCAGCACCAGCACCAGCACCAACACCAACACCAACACCAACACCATCACAACACCACCACCAGCACCAACACCAACACCAGCAGCACCACACCTCACTCCATCCATCCATATTTCCCCCTGTACTGCAAAACAAACCTGTTGTTTTTGTGGTAAACTGTATATAAGGCAAATATGACTTCTGGATAAATCATGTATAATGTAAATAACTTTAGCTAACAGCAGCTAACAAACACAGCTAACATGAAAGGTTTTTACTGTAAAATCTACAGACATTTTTTACAGTGTGGAAAACCCTCACGATGCGTGGTGGTACTCCACAATGACTGTGTGTGTGTGTGTGTGTGTGTGTGTGTGTGTGTTCTTGCTGTATTGTTGTTAAATACCATAAAAAGCTTTAAATGAAACTTTTTCAGGTAATTAACGACGTGTACGTTCATTTTACGTACAATAGTTTGTTAGAAGATACAATAAATACAAGCAACACAACATTTCTACACTTCACGTTTCATCATTAAACAGCTGGAACAAAGCAGCTCTTGTGTCTGTTAGTTTTACATTTAGGTAAGAACATAATGCTGCTGTTCAGGGGCTGAGCTGGCTGTGCTTTCTTTACTGTCCTCGAGTTAAATGTCTTATTTAACTCAGTGTCAGGGCTGCTTAACTTTGCACTGTAATCTGTTTTATTTTTAAAAGGTGAGGGAGCAGCTCACAAAGTAAGAGCAGACTCAAGAAAACATTTTTGTCGACATTCTTTATATTAAAAGAACGTTAAACGTCAGTTTATCTTCGATATTAATACCAAGATTGGTTCTGCAACGTCCATGTTGTTCAGGGTCGTCACTCGTCAGCAGTGACTGTTACAGAGTCCTCTGTCAACTTAACATGATGCCCATGTCCGTATATAAATGTGTGAAACAGAGGAGAGGACGCAGACGTCCCAGAGTGACTCTTCAATTAGAAAGACTGCATTCAAAGTCTCAAAGTTTAAGTTGAATTTATTTAAAGAAGCGTTTAGCAGTGCAACACACAAAAGGCTTCCAGAGAAAAAGGCTCCATGAAGAGCCTTGGCACATTTCTAATGGGCTGTCTCGGACACCTCCACATTGATACAGGCAACGTCATAATGATCAGTAAGGACGTTCCTTTGTCCAAATAAGACCTCCCTAACCTGTCTCCAACCCTCGACCACTGGGAATCACCTCAACTTCATTTATAGCTGAACTTAATCTGTCCCCTGCAAAACAAAGAGGAAAACATTCATACGAGACATGTAAATAACAGGATACACACAGTGTATGAATTAAAAAACAGTATGTTTCCTAATTTAACAAGCCATTCACTCTCTCCAACAGTATCAGCAAGAATCAGTGTGAAGATGCTCTTTAAAATATCTGCTGAACCATTGAATGGATTAACAGCTGAAGAGAAGTCAATCGTACAGCATTCATTACAAAAGAACTATTTTTCTCTAAAAACCGCATCGATCTGATAAATATGATGTAAACATGCAGTCTGATGTATGAATGGATGCAGAGATGGAGGTGAGAGCAGTTCTAATAAAAGGACTTCAGTCGTAGTGATTTTAGGTCACAGTATTAATCAGCGAGATGTATTCACACCTCCTCCACCTGTTTCTCTTCTTCTTCTTCACCTCCTGAAGGTGACAACGAGCCGACGTCGTACCTGCTTGTTAAATCAGCAAATATTTTTAGTAAGTTTAAAAAAACTCTGTTTGAGGTGGAAACACGAAATATTCTGTGGAGACACGAGACGACTTGATTTCACATTCATCATTGAAGTTTCAGACTTTTGATCAACTGCTTCAGTTTTTTAAGATTTCAGTCTCATATAAACTCAGACTTGATTTTTAATCACATCTCGTTTTAGACGATTTGTATATATATTTATATTGTTAATACTTGTATTTAATCTTCCTTGTATTTTTTTTACTTAATATTTATAATTTATACCAAGTCAGATTCCTTGTATGTGTAAACCTACTTGGCAATAAATCTGATTCTGATTCATGCAGCACAAAGTTCAGACTTCAAAATAAAACAATAAAAAGTTCAAATTAAATCGTTAAAATTAAATTGAGCTGCAGTCCTTCAGAATCGGGTCGGTGCTGCTCAGCGATTTAACAGCTAATAAGAGAATCATTTATAAAACCATAAAACTCACATTACATGAACTCGTTCATACACCGATGACATAACTGCTCCACCTCCTGAGCTGATGATGGCTTCCCTTCTTGTTCCTCTTTCAGCAGATGATGAAGATGTGATTAGGGTTGTAAAGGGGCGGAACAATTATGGGAAATTTCCAGACACTTTTGTGAAACTAATGTGAATTAATTAATGCAAACTTTAAATTGTGTATAATTTAAAAACAAATATAAACAAAATAAAACAATTCAAAAAAACATTACAACAGATTTTTCTGTAAGTTGAACTTCAGGTTTGAATTATTTTATTGAATGTAGTTACTATGTAGTCTTATACAGTCTCTGTGTGCTCTGGGCTCTGAAGTGTGGTCCAGGTAGAGAAATCACCTGTGCAGGTAGGGGGCGTGGCCTTAATAGCCCTACAGTAAGCTGTGTGCAGAATAGCAGATATTCGAGTGTACCTGCATGAAATCAGCATTAATTACATTTAAACTGTGAGTCATGAATAAATAAAGAAAAATGAAATTCCAGCCTGAAGCTCGTTCATCTTATCTCATCATATTTGTACACAAACAGAACAGATTTCTGAAGGTAAATGGGTCAGATGTTGACCAGGACAGGAGGTGGAGGTGGAGGTGGTGGTGGTGGATGAGATGCGAGGCTAATTATTTTCCCCTGTGAGAGAAGAGTCATCTGTTCCACAGCTGCTCTCGCCTCATTACGCTCCTGATGTTCCTAAATGGCCGAGTTGGCACCGGCGTCGCACCACAAACACATTAAGGCTTCGCTCTCTGGAACCGCTGCCCCCCCCAACAACCAACCAACCAACCCGCCAACCCCTCGGGTGGATCATGACTCGGGTCAGAGCCAGAAAAAGATTTTTACAGTGCAGACAGGGCAGCAAACGGGTCACATCGAAATTCAAACTGTCTCACTGCATCATCAGAAAAAGAACGTTTTGAAAGTTGAAGATGAAACCACAGAACGAAGAAGCTTGTCTGAAAAACACCAACTGATCTCTGAGAAACATTTTTTCACTTTCCAAGCTTCATTTTGATAGAGACAGCTGAAGAATGACAGACGTGGACAGACAGAGAGAAACGGGGAACGACATGCAGGAAAGAGGCACAGGTCAGATTCAAACCCTGAACACGGTGAGCCTTCATCGACCAGCTGAGCTAAACGCCAAACTCTTTTATTCACCAGATTTCATCACAAAGATCTCTGAATCTTCATCGTGTTTGAAATGATTTGATTTCTCTTGATTCTGACTCATTGATGGTTTTAATTTATTTCATGTATTAAAGTGTGTGTTGGCTTTATGTGCTCTATTTACATAAAATATAATATGCATAACTAGATTTGATTACAGTTAATAGTCAATAACATTATTTGTAATGCTATAATTATGGGACTTCATCATCAGCTTAAAAATCAGATGTTGTAAAAATAACGTGGTTTGTCCGCTCAGGGCTCCTGTAGAACATGGCAGACTTCATGACTCCAAACACAGTGTCATAGAGGTTTTATATCTACAGCGTTGTAGTTCTCCAGATCGGTCTTGGTCTTTGAGACTTTTTAAGGTCTCAGTCTCAGACAAAGAGGACTCCGAATTTCTTCAAGAGTTCATCTGCAAAAGAACTTCATGGTGATGCTTAATGGAGTGACCCACACAGTCTTATCTCAGTCTCTGGTCTTGGTCTTGACTCAGTCTTGCAGTACCTTAATCTGGGTCTTGACTTTGTCTCAACCCCTCAAAGTCTTGGTCTTGTCTCAGTCTTGATACACTCTGGTCCACGGAGCCCGCCACACACAAACTGACCTCATGTTTGACAGGAAGAAGCAAGGGGGTTGCACCTTCAGAGGTAGTTGGAACCAAATCAGTAAATAATCTCAGTAAATATCGCTCCCTGTTTTATTGTCACATATGTCGAGTCATAACAGTGTATGAGCCTGTTTAGCTCCCATTAGCATCCATTAGCTCTCGTTAGCTCCCACTAGCTCCCATTAGCATGCATTAAAACAAAACACGCCTACCGCTCTAATTATCTGACACACAGTGGTGAGCAGACCGCCTACCCTGTGAAATAAAACAAGAGAACCGCCGCTCATAAAAACAAAGAGACAAGTTCAGTTTTTCAGTTTGCTCTGTAAAATTTATGTCCAATAACAAAACAGGAAGTACAGTCCATAACGAGCAGCAAAGTTTAATGAGTCTACTCATCAACCTGAGACATGAGAGAGATGGACAATGAGACAATAACTGTCCTCACTGATTCATCACTTTGTTTTATCTGTTAAATGTTGTTTCAGCTGTAACCGTTCAACGCACCAGAACGCACTGTGAACACACCATGAACGCACAGTGAATACAGTGAAAGCAAAGTGAACACAGCGACATACCAGTGAACATACAGTGAACACACATGAACCACAGTGAACACTACAGTGAACACACAGTGAACATACAGTGAACATACAGTGAACATACAGTGAACACACAGTGAACATACAGTGAGCACACAGTGAACATACAGTGAACATACAGTGAACACACAGTGAACACACAGTGAACACACAGTGAACATACAGTGAAACACACAGTGAACATACAGTGAGCACACAGTGAACATACAGTGAACATACAGTGAACACACAGTGAACACACAGTGGACACACAGTGGACACAGTGAACACACAGTGATCACACAGTGAACACACAGTGAACACCCAGTGAACACACAGTGAACACACAGTGGACACACAGTGAACACACAGTGGACACAGTGAACACAAAGTGGACACACAGTGGACACACAGTGAACACACAGTGAACACACAGTGGACACAGTGAACACAAAGTGAACACACAGTGAACACACAGTGGACACACAGTGGACACACAGTGGACACACAGTGAACACACAGTGAACACAAAGTGAACACACAGTGAACACACAGTGAACACACAGTGAACACAAAGTGAACACACAGTGAACACACAGTGAACACAAAGTGAACACACAGTGAACACACAGTGGACACACAGTGGACACACAGTGGACACACAGTGACACACAGTGAACACAAAGTGAACACACAGTGAACACACAGTGACACACAGTGAACACAAAGTGAACACACAGTGAACACACAGTGGACACACAGTGAACACAGTGGACACCAGTGAACACACAGTGAACACAAGTGGACATACAGTGAACACACAGTGAACATACAGTGAGCACACAGTGAACATACAGTGAACATACAGTGAACACACAGTGAACACACAGTGACACACAGTGGACACAGTGAACACACAGTGATCACACAGTGAACACACAGTGAACACACAGTGAACACACAGTGAACACAAAGTGAACACACAGTGGACACACAGTGAACACACAGTGGACACAGTGAACACAAAGTGGACACACAGTGGACACACAGTGAACACACAGTGAACACACAGTGGACACAGTGAACACAAAGTGAACACACAGTGAACACACAGTGAACACACAGTGGACACACAGTGGACACACAGTGAACACACAGTGAACACAAAGTGAACACACAGTGAACACACAGTGAACACACAGTGAACACAGTGAACACAAAGTGAACACACAGTGGACACACAGTGGACACACAGTGGACACACAGTGGACACACAGTGAACACACAGTGAACACAAAGTGGACACACAGTGGACACACAGTGAACACACAGTGAACACACAGTGAACACAAAGTGAACACACAGTGAACACACAGTGAACACAGTGAACACAAAGTGAACACACAGTGGACACACAGTGAACACACAGTGAACACACAGTGGAAACACAGTGAACACACAGTGAACACACAGTGAACACACAGTGGACACAGTGAACACAAAGTGAACACAGTGAACACACAGTGAACACAAAGTGAACACAGTGAACACAAAGTGAACACAGTGAACACAAAGTGAACACAGTGAACACACAGTGAACACAGTGAACACAGTGAACACACAGTGAACACAGTGAACACACAGTGAACACACAGGAAACATACAGTGAACACAGTGAACATACAGTGAGCATACAGTGAGCACACAGTGAACACAAAGTGAACACACAGTGAACACACAGTGAACACACAGTGAACATACAGTGAACATACAGTGAACACACAGTGAGCATACAGTGAACACAGTGAACACACAGTGAGCATACAGTGAGCACACAGTGAACATACAGTGAGCACACAGTGAGCATACAGTGAGCACACAGTGAACACACAGTGAACACACAGTGAACACACAGTGAACACACAGTGAACACACAGTGAACACAGTGAACACACAGTGAGCACACAGTGAACACACAGTGAGCACACAGTGAACATACAGTGAGCATACAGTGAACACACAGTGAACATACAGTGAGCATACAGTGAACACACAGTGAACACACAGTGAACCACAGTGAGCATACAGTGAGCATACAGTGAACACAGTGAACACACAGTGAACACACAGTGAGCATACAGTGAGCATACAGTGAACACAGTGAACACACTGTGAACATACAGTGAACACACAGTGGACACACAGTGAACACACAGTGAGCATACAGTGAGCATACAGTGAGCACACAGTGAACATACAGTGAGCACACAGTGAGCACACAGTGAGCACACAGTGAACACACAGTGAACACACTGTGAACACACAGTGAACACACAGTGAACATACAGTGAGCATACAGTGAACACAGTGAACACACTGTGAACATACAGTGAACACACAGTGGACACACAGTGAACACACAGTGAACATACAGTGAGCATACAGTGAACACACAGTGAACATACAGTGAGCATACAGTGAACACACAGTGAACACACAGTGAACACACAGTGAGCATACAGAGCATACAGTGAACACAGTGAACACACAGTGAACACACAGTGAACACACAGTGAACACACAGTGAACACACAGTGAGCATACAGTGAACACACTGTGAACATACAGTGAACACACAGTGAACACACAGTGAACACACAGTGAACATACAGTGAGCATACAGTGAACACACTGTGAACATACAGTGAGCATACAGTGAACACAGTGAACACACTGTGAACATACAGTGAACACACAGTGGACACACAGTGAACACAGTGAACACACAGTGAACATACAGTGAACACACAGTGAACATACAGTGAACATACAGTGAACACAGTGAACACACAGTGAACACACAGTGAACACAGTGAACACAAAGTGAACACACAGTGAACACACAGTGAACATATAGTGGACACAGTGAACATACAGTGGACACAGTGAACATACAGTGAACACAAAGTGAACATACAGTGAACATACAGTGACCACAGTGAACATACAGTGAACATACAGTGAACACACAGTGAACACACAGTGAACATACAGTGAACATACAGTGAACACAAAGTGAACACACAGTAACATACAGTGAACACAAAGTGAACACACAGTGGACACAGTGAACACAGTGAGCATACAGTGAACACAAAGTGAACACAAAGTGAACACACAGTGGACACACAGTGAACACACAGTGGACACAGTGAACATACAGTGAACATACAGTGAACACAAAGTGAACCACAGTGGACACAGTGAGCATACAGTGAACACAAAGTGAACACAAAGTGAACACACAGTGGACACAGTGAACATACAGTGAACACAAAGTGAACACACAGTGAACACAGTGAACATACAGTGAACACACCTCAATGCAGCAGCTCATGCTGTGACCAACAGAAGCTGTTGCCTTTGTCTGAAAATAATTAGCCGATTAAAGGTGAAGTCACCTGTTGGTTTGTTTCCTGTTTACGACCTGTGAATGAGACTGACCCCACCTCTGATCGATCCTGAAAATCATTGTTGGAATGTGGCCCTGAATAGAAAACATGTTGCTATCAGCGTGTATTGATCTCTGAGGAGGAAGTTCATGTCATATGAGTCACGGATAGCAACAAAATGAATTAAGTTTTATTTATTATATGTATCTCTGATGAAACATTCAGAATGAAGCTGGAGGTCAGTGAAAGGAACGTCGTCGTCTCTTCTTCTTTAATTGTGTTTCCGTCTCTCCGTCTGTTCTGACCTTTCTCACGTCTTCTGTGAGCGTCTGATAAACTGAGCTTCACCTTCTCGTCCTGCTTCCTCTCAGATCTCTGATTTCTGCAGCGCTCACGCTCTGAGATAAATCAGCTGCAGGTTTTCATCCTCTCAGATACAAACCACGACTCCACCCTGATGGGGTTCGACCTCCACAGCCTGGTTTGCACAACAGTGCATTTACATTGCTGTTCCCAAACTGCACTGTAAAAAAAATGGTCAGCAGTAGTACTCAGGTAGGCTGTGGCGTTGCAACAATGCTCAATTGGTACTAAAGGGCCCAAAGTGTGCCAGGAAAATATCCCCCACTCCATTACAACACCACCAGCCCTGAACTGTTGATACAAGGCAGGATGGATCCATGCTTTCATATTGTCCACGCCAAATTCTGACCCAACCATCTGAATGTCGCAGCAGAAATCGAGACCCATCTAACCAGGCACATTTTGTCCAGTCTTCTGTTGTCCAGTTTTGGTGAGCCTGTGTGAATTGTAGCCTCAGTTTCCTGTTCTTAGCTGACAGGAGTGGCAGGTGTGGTCTGTATCTGCCTCAAGGTTCGACGTGTTGTGTGTTCAGAGATGTTCTTCTGCATACCTCGGTTGGAACGAGTGCTTATTTGAGTTACTGTTGCCTTTCTATCAGCAGCTCGAACCAGTCTGGCCATTCTCCTCTGACCTCTGGCATCAACAAGGCATTTTCACCCACAGAGCTGCCACTCACTGATATTTTCTCCTTTTCGGACCATCTCTGTAAACTCTAGAGATGGTTGTGCATGCCGGTGAGTGTATAATACAATATCCAAGTCCCTCCCTGTCTCACAGGAAACACGTGTCTTAGTTTTGGAATAATTTCCTGTTTTATTTTGAAAGTCCTTCCTCGTGTCTCTCTTTATTTCCTGTCTGCCTGATTAGTCTCACCTGTGCCTCGTTAGGAGTTGAAGCTGAGCAGTCGAGGACATCAGAGGAAGCAGCAGATTTACTAAATCTTATCCAGTTTGAATTTCAGTCCTTACGTTGTTCTTTTGTTCAGTAATCAGTGAGGTCAGAGACAGGTGACTTGTGACAGGTGGAGGAAGACTCACATGAACTGGATTTTATGTGGACCTCCGTCATGCGGATGAACCCGCTCCGCCCTGACTGTGAGTAAAGGCTTTGCTGCTTTCTGGGACTTTATTTTTGGAGAACTCTGTGCAACACTTTGACTGACCTATATTCATTCACGTGTGACTGCTGATTCAGTGAACGTACACGTGTTGGTTGGAGATGCCTCCACCTCGTGTCTATCTGTTATTACTTTACATGTCGGAGGTGTGAGTGACCAACAGCTGCTTCTGTTTTCAGACTGTTGGCTCCCTGATCTCAGATCAGTGAGTGTACAGAATTTCTGATAGTCGACCATGAATGTTCGCTCTTAGCTCGTCTTCGTCACGTGAAAAAGTTGTTGATGAACATTAACACACTGAAGCGATCACAGGAAGCTCATCAGAGAGCTGTAGTAACCTGATGTTGTGATGTTGCATTGCTGTCTCGCGTCCTGAACTTTGGTGACTTTCAGCTAATTGTTAACCTGTTTTGGTTGACTCTATAGCACTCTCAGAAAAAGCTGTAAGAAAGCTGGACCTGCTGACGCCGTCAGATTTATCTGAGCAGGTGGTGGAGACCAAAAACAGAGCTGATTGGTCAGGATTAAAGAGGACGTTGGAGGACAGTACAAACGAATGGAATACTATGATATATCTGCAGTGAGATGATAGTGTGTCTGATGGCTGATTTATCGCTCTGACTCAAACAAAACACCATTTTCTGTCAGGATTCTTTGT